>CM060268.1:15360666-15408697 GCA_030684275.1 Acipenser oxyrinchus oxyrinchus
AAATAAAAATGACATATTATATATATAAGAAAAAGCAAACGCATCAACTTTCTGCAACTGTAATATGGATCTTGGCTCTAGAGTACCCTGTCGCCTCCTTATGGTGTATTTATGACTGAGCAGGAGAACATGTCGATTCCTGCCCCTGCCCTGCTGGACCCCTACCAGCCCCTGAGTGCAGCCCAGCAGGAGGTCCAGCGGCAGTCCACCCTTCAGCTCCTGCGGAAGACAGTGCTGATCCCTGAGAGTGAGGGGAGTTGGCCGAGGCCATGGCTCTGATCCAGGAGCTCAATGGAACTCAAGTGGTTCTGTCCATGGGCAATGAGGAGACCATTGCCATTGAGCAGACAGGCTGGCCCCGCTACTACGAAGTCTGCTGCCACTCAGTGTGCGCTTCTGTGATTTTCCCTCTGTAAAGGGGACAAAGGTATGCATCAACATAGGTGCTAAGAAAGGAACTTTGTTTTTTATTTGTTTTTATTTAGCAGACGCCTTTATCCAAGGTGACTTACAGAGACTAGGGTGTGTGAACTATGCATCAGCTGCAGAGTCACTTACAATTACGTCTCACCCAAAAGACGGAGCACAAGGAGGTTAAGTGACTTGCTCAGGGTCACACAATGAGTCAGTGGCTGAGGTGGGATTTGAACCGGGGCCCTCCTGGTTACAAGCCCTTTTCTTTAACCACTGGACCACACAGCCTCACTGTTGTGAAATCTGCTGAGGTAACAAAGGGAATGTACCATCTACTATTGTGGGTGGTTTATAATTTTCTATCGGTTTATTATTCACCGGACTTACTATCTAATGTCCTTTTTCAACAACGGGGACTGTTTTACAAAGGTCTCCCAAAAGCTGAATTTCCAAATTGACAGTGTTGTAGAAATGACTGCTGGGGTGTGCACCTGTCATTCTTCTCTCCTCTGCAACTGTGATTTATAAAGTAATTTTCTATTCAGTAACTCTTTTTGCTTTTTTGTTTTTCAGCTCAATAGCCGGACAAGAGGACTGCTGGCTGCTGACTGACTCCCATATACAAACTGCTACTGTTCAACTAAAGATCTGTTTGAACCCTCAGTGTCTAGCACTTCACAGCTTTAATGACATACATATGGGTAATTAACTACATTTAGAGTATTAAAAAAATGCCTATATCTGTATATTGGTAAACACGATTTAAACACAAGTTAAGAGAAACATATTAATTAAGTAAATAATTTCTCTGCAATGCAAAGAGGATTTATCAACACAGCCTAGTGCAGTAATTCATTTAAAACACTATCAAAGTTAATTAAAAGTAGAAGTTTATAAAAGTAATGAAATTAACCCAAACTAATAAACCTTGAGCAAGCATTCTAATAATTAGGGTCATATTCACAAAGCATTTAACATTCTTTCTTTACAGGTATGTGTTGCTTTTTAACATTACATTTGCATTTGGTTAATGCTTTGTGAACACAGCCGTGTCTTTGTCTTTTTGTTTTATTGTTCTTGTTATCATAGATCTACAAAACCAATTGTTCTTTTTGTTTTTGTTGTAGGTCTCTTTAATGTTGGTAACAAATTGTTGGTGAGCCTCGATCTTTTTTTCAAGATTAGAAATCAGATCAAGCTTGGGCACAACCCTAAAGATGCAGCTTTACACATACTGGATACGGTTCAAAGCCAGCCTGGTAAAACATAGATTGTATTACTGTATAGCCAGTCCTAAACAATGTGTGGTGTTCACAGCCCAATGAAAGCTGGAACCATTCCTCATTCAATCTTGATTGTAGTCTGATTGAATGCTTACAGTGATTGATCAGACTTTGGTCTTCTTAAAAAAATAAAAAAAATAAAAAATGTTGGAGTGTTTTGTAATTATGTTCAGTTTAGTACCAAAATATGATTCCGTGGTCATTATTTTGTAGTTTCCTACCTAATAAGAAACCAGACTGTGGTTTCATATAAGCTTCTTCCCTCATTGAATTTAAACTCTAAGCATGGTATTGCTAATTTAGTAAGTTTATTCTTAATCTAAAATAAACAACAATAAAGCAATTGAATAATGTACTGAATTAATTTAGGGACTCGCTTCAAAATGTATGACTGGTTTCAAAGAACCACATTAGCACTAATGTTGAACTGCCATACATTAGAATCATTTAATTCTGTCAAAAGCAGCTCACATCTTGACGCCTGCATTTTCATTTCAGGCTTCTTAATACAGTTGTCATTACTGGTGATTTTTTTTTTTTTGTTGGTTTAGAACTACATCTTTACCAAGCAATATACTCTCTGTTTGTGTCTTTCCCAGTAAATACACTGAACCCCAGTGAAATATCCCAGATTCAGGAGCTGCTATATAATGGATATTGGGCCTTCGAAAGTGTTTCACCATCAGAGACTACAATGATATGATTTGTGGGTGTGCTGCATTGCACCCAAGATGGAGATCGCACAGAGGAACACAGAAAATGTACTCCATCTGAAAACGTACAGGTAAGCTGGGAGGAGTATACTGTTCAAAGAACCCATTGAACACAGCCATTTATCATTATTATTCTTTTTTATGTTGTCTCCAATCAAGACACATTAGTGATTTATACCTTTGGTCTAGTGGTTAGAACAATAGTATTAAACATGGTTAAAATGAATAACCTGTTTCAGTCCTCCCAGGTGGAACCATAGTAGTAGCAGCATTCTTGTGGAATACATATAAAGCCAATCGTCACAAAAAAATAAATTGAAGTATCTTACTGCATGATTTGAACAGCCTTTGTTTGTCCTTCCCAGTTCACATGGCCAGATTTCGTGGCTCCAGACGAGGTGAACGTTGATGATTTCTGGTCGACAATGGAAGGGGAGGCGATTGAGCAAGCAGCTTTCCCTTCCAGCATGCCTGTTATTAAATTTGACGCCTCCATCATTGCTCCCTTCTTTCCCCACTAATGCGGAACTCTGTCGCTGTCAACACGGAGAAGGACAAGTATTCCTGTGAGCAGATAGTGAAGGGTATGTACAACACTACAGGCAAGATACCGTAGGTCTGTTACATAAACTGCTTCTACAGTATCTTCTGTGATCCATGGTGGTACTTCTTACATGTTGTTGTCCATTGTTTGTTAATTTGTATGGCTCTGCAATTAACTGTTTATCAACTGCAACAGTAAATAGTGGGTGAGTGACTTTGTACCCACTTTACTTTAGAGAGCCATACAGTATTTGACAAAATGCAGATGGGATCATAGAAAGTCCTGTCTTTCTTTTAAAAAGGTGCTCCAGTTCTGTGTCAGTTCCAATATGCAAGTCCTTGTAAGTTAAATGAGTGCTAACCAATGCTTTAAAATCTGTTTTCTTACTGTATTTGCATTATCCACAGTATTAATAATCCCCTTTGATTGTGCTGAGAATCTAGGTTAAAACTGTAGATAGACATCTTGTACCTTTGCCACTTGGTGTGATTTTGTCACAATTGGTGTGATTTTGCACTGTAACACATGAAATGATTAAGTACCAGGAAGCAGAAGCACCTTGTTATATATGTGTTGTCTTTAGAAATATCCAAAATAAAGTATAAAATATTGGCAAAAACAAAAAAATGTTCAACTGAAGAAAAGGGTGAAAATGGATTTTGATTAGCACTTCTTTTAAACTGAATGGGGTTCATGTATCAAGCGTTTGCAACAGCATTAAGGCCATAGCGCTGAGTTTACCCAGTCCTTAAAATTGCCCCATATGTATCATGACACTTTTGGCAAGTTAAGGCCGTGTTAGCACTGCCAAAATGTGCTCCGTCGCTCATTAGCCATGCACTTTAAGGTGTGTGGGCAAATTGTAGGTGGGGCTCATTTGTAAATGAAG
The DNA here is from genome assembly GCA_030684275.1 of Acipenser oxyrinchus oxyrinchus. Taxonomy (NCBI): domain Eukaryota; kingdom Metazoa; phylum Chordata; class Actinopteri; order Acipenseriformes; family Acipenseridae; genus Acipenser; species Acipenser oxyrinchus. The sequence continues at coordinate 15,364,510 of CM060268.1, forward strand.
TCTGTGATATTAAAATTAGATTCATGAGCGGCAGCTGCGCTGGCTCTAAAACGGTCCACAAAGAAGTCTGATTTCAAATTGGTCTCATTTGGGCGCAAAGTCAGAAAGCAGTTGATAGGAAAGAGGATTATGGCAGCAGTCATAACATTTTTCTTACGATGGAGACTGCAGGCTCCTCACCTTCCTGAACAACCCAGCAACAGAGGGAGAGTACTGAGAAGAAGGGAGAGTATTTAGGGTCTGCATTACCCTTTTAGATCTCCCTGAGGATGAAATTATAGCTCAATACCGCTATTTCATTATGTACAATTGTTTGTATTCTGTATAATAAACTTGGTTCATTAAGTTATCCTTTTCATTATGTGTATTTGGTTTTATCCGTCATATAATAATAATTATAATATAAAGTCAAGACACTTAGTCAACACCAGTCATTTCTGTCTCTCCAGATGAGCTACCTGGCTTTAGTTGGTTAAAACCTGTACATTTTATTTAAAACACAGTTAGCCTCTCCAAATGACCTACCTATTGCTGAGTTGAAGTAGCCCATTTGGAGGGGAGGCACTATTTATCAGATTAGTCTGTTAATCTGTGCTACCGGTAGCCCGCTTTTGAGCATCGACACAGTGCATTTAAGCATTAAATGTGGCAGCTTACGCTGTACCTCATTAATTTTGTGCCTGTTAATACATTTGGGATGGGGTAAATGAATGCCGCAGAGCGCTACTTTACACTCCGACAATTTAACACTGCGTCGGTCGATCTTGATACATGTCTCCCAATGTGTTTTTGGTCTGTGCATGAGGTCTGTGTTAACTGTTTATTAACATGACTATCTTATGACATTTAGAAATGGTACAGTGTAGAAATGAATGACCAGTTGAAATGAAAACATGCCTTGCATTTCAGGAGATATTGGTGACCTGGTGAGATTAATACATGCAGGCACTTTCAAACCAGATCAGATCAGCTCATACAGTGAAAAGGAGCTGAGAGACATTCTGAACTGCTGTGATATCCCCCACAGGCCAGAAGACACACAGGTACTGTATGGGAGTGTGAGCTTTGAAACTTGTAAAAGTGAAATGTTATTTATATGGATATTTTAGGGAAAATTAGCAAAATTAAGAAACCAACTGTGTAGGTTGATTTTGTTCTGATAATATTTTTAATGTTCACATCCCATGTAGCCCAATGATAAAGCGTTCATATTTAAGCCCTATGTGACCGTCTTCTTGAGGCGCTGACTGAAATCCATTAGTCAGATTAACTTGCGCTTGTATGGATGCAGCAGGGTTAACATACTGTAATGGTTACAAACCTTTAAAACAGGAATCTTAACGTCTGCTGGATGTTTTGCATTTTTGGAAATAATGGATTATTTCTGTTGTCAGTCAGAAGATGTTAATATGAAGCAGGGGTTAAGTGGGGATCCATTTAACACTGATCAGAATCTCCACTCCGCTCTCACAGAACCTGCTGAAATCCCTATCCAGTTCTCTGCAGTGTAAGACTCAATGATCTTATCACAACTATTGTTATATAAACTATTATACATGCAAACCTTGATCAACCTGAACTGATTGTCCTTGGCAGTAGATTAAACAACTTCTGCGGTCAGGTAGAAGCTGTTTCTGCCTGTATGTAATATCTTCAACAAGCATACCTTGTGTTGTTTCCCAGTTATACGACACAGTTCAATCCACAACCCAAATACACCACTGCCTTAACAAAACATGATATCTGGTGCTACTTTAGGTTAAAGGAAGCTCTGTTTTTGTCATTTTTATGGGTTATCTGTTTGTACTTGTACTCACTTGGTCACCGAGTAGTGTCCTCTGAGCCAAAGCATGTTACTGGCTGAAAGCCTGTCAGTCAATAAGGGAAGCAGCTGATTGGTTATTGACAGGAAATAAGCCATTGAAGGGTGGGGACAATTTCACTCTCCAGGTGAAATGACCCAAGAAGTACAAAAACATGGCTTCCAAATGAGTTTTCGCTCACCCAAGGTAGTACCAGATAGCATGTTTTGAAATGAAAATGCATGTTTCTTTCAAAACAGACTTATACAGTGAATAGATGTGCATTGTGGAGATACTGTATGGAACATTGGTTAGCTACAATGACTTTAAGGACCTAATTGCAATTACATTATTGTTGCATTTCTTTAGCCATAATTGGCTGTAAGAAATCCTATTTGTTTGAGTTGTGAACATATCTGTCAAACTCATTTTGACCTTCACACCAATGCTTTTACAAACCCTCATCCATTCATCAGTTTAGGCTGTGGTGAAATAAAAATAAATTATTTCAGACAAGCGGTGTGTCCTTCCTTGTCTGAACGCCTGCAAAACCTGAAAATGCTTTATTTTGAGTCAGCACTGAGTAATGGCCTTTTATCTTCAAGTTCACGCTGTTGTAGAATATGAATATTTGCATACTGTTGGCTAGGAGTGACATGACTTTCCTAGAAATAAGGTAAGGGAAAGAGGCTGCCCTGAGTCCCCACCAATGTACTTCAGATTTTCTGATCTTTAGCACAATGCTGTTTAAAGTGCCAGTTGCAATTATGGCATTATTATTTCACTCTGTCTATATGGTTTATCATTATAGGTGTATTTTCTGGAAGCAAACCAGTGACCTAGGTCTGCTTCATTTAACATTTTCTGATCTCAGCACCAAATCATTAACCTCATTGGAAGGAGCTGCCACCTTTTGGACACTTTAGCTTATTCAGAACTTTCCCTGTAGCTACCTTGCTTTATAATATCTGTTTATCGTTATATACCTTTTCAGGAACAAATGAGAGTCTCTCTTTTGGCTCTTTATGCTTATATCCAGAATGGGACAGCAAAGCAGCATCCTCCTGACCTCACAGGAGGGAAGCTGTACAAAGTGTGCCCACACCAGGTAATGACACCATGTATTTTGCTTCCAGGGTGTAAACCCTTCATTATTATTGAGTTGTTAGTTACAGTAGTCTCTGCCAAGCTTCTCTTTCATAGACGGGATACCAGTCTGCCATTACAGGGAACTGTTTACTGCTGCTGTTCTTTTAATAACAGTTTGTGTTCATATTGGTTGTTTTTTAAATCTCCCTGTCCTGTGGTATTGCTACATCACTCATCTTGTTGCTGTTTTCACTGTTTAAGTACTTTTCTCTTTTTCGGATTTGTTTTTGTATGAGCTGTTTTGTAGCGCTGCTATAAATGACAGACCTCTTTCATCTCTAAAGGTTGTTTGTGGCTCGAAGTACATAGTAAGAGGGGAGTCCGCCCGTGACCATGTTGATCTGCTGGTGTCCTCGCGGTACTGGCCCCCAGTCTATGCAGTGGACATGGCCAAACAGGTGGCGGTCAGCGCTGATGTCTGGCACCCAGAACTGGCAGCACAGATGTGGGGAAAGAACCAGGGCTGCTTCTCGGATCCTATGGAATTGCCAGAGGTCAGTATGAGGCAAGATTTAAAAATGATATACCTTTGAATAAATCAATTTAAATGGTGCACAATTGTTCACTGTTTGGTAATTCCAAAACGTACTCTACATGGGATCTGTAAACTGTTTCCTTCTTAACAGTTTGTAGAAATTGGTTTTATAATATGTTTATTGTATCGCTCTGTCTGCCTTTACCCACATAAGGCCTTTTTGTTTGGAACAATATCCATATCATTGATCAATGATCAATTCTGTTATCACCACAAGCATCCTTACTGAGGAAAGCTTTCAAAACCAGATGATCTGCATAATGAGAGATTGCTATAGCAACAGACATTAACTGTGGTGTGATAGAAAGAGAGGTCTCTGTGACACTGCACATTTTCTTTTATACACAAGATATGACTGTTTCTTTTATTTTCAAACCTTAATTTCAGGTTTATAAAAATGGCTTGACTCAAGACTTTGCATACAAGAGTGTAGAAATATGTTCCGTGTCAAGCTGGTGTGTGACATCACTACAGTAACTATAGAATGGGTTTGTGGGAATTAGCAAAAACTCTTGTATGATTTTGACGGCATTAGCACCAAGAATTGTTTATCATAGGCTGGACCTCACAAACTAGTGCCTTTGCCATTCATAGTTATAAGGCCATTTGTTGAGGTTTATAACATATTTAAAGCATCCAAGCTGCTAATTACAGAGGATCGTTAAACCAACCGCTCTTTCTTCCCTTTACAGTATGTATCGTGCATCGAAGTTACAGGACCAGCAGTATAACATGGACCTAACTGTGCCCGAAAACTCCACTGTGCACCCGATCACCAAATCCTCGCCTCGCTGGATTGTGTGCTCCGAGGTGGACCAGGAAACGCCGGGGACCCCTGTCCCAGCACCACTCTCTGTCCCTCTGTCGAGAACTGGAGCCCTACAGCCATCATCTCCACCATACAGGACAGCAAGACCAGCAATGTGAGGCAGCAGCCCTTCTCCTTCGATAATGCAGCCTACTACTACCTCTACAACCGCCTCATTGACTTTCTTACCAGCAAGGACATTGTCAACAATCAGATTGCAGACATCCTGCAGACCTGCCAGCCGGGAGAGGTTGTGATCCGGGACTCTCTGTACCACCGGAGTGGCTCAGATAAACACAGAGGTAGAGCCAGAAGAGGTGGAGGTGGAGCAACAGTAGGATTCTTCAACCCTGTCCTCATTGGGGCTGACCACTGATGCCACCACATTATACTTATTCAGCCTGCAGAACTCTGATACAACTATATGTGGCAGCTGGTATGGTGCAGACTCTATAGTATGATGTATCTTACAATGGCTTTAGATGCTATGCACCTCCAAACTGCTTTTACAGAAACCTCTGTTTACTGCAGTAAACAGGGAAGTTATTAGTTTGAAAACCAAATGTTTGCAGAGATTGTTAGCTGGATTCCACTTAGTCACAAAGCAAGCTCAGAGATTTGGTAGGTCATTGTGCTATTAGTTAGGTGGTCTTAGTCTTGGCCATGTTATTACGCTCCACAGAGTTGCGTATACAGTGTGATAGTTTTCTTTTAGATCCTGAACTGTTTATTTCATATCTCTTCCATACATCTACTTGCCCACGTAACACAATATCTGCTTTCTCAGACAGGCCTATCCAGGCTTGTTTTCTGCAAAGCATAAATAATAATAGCACTTCATGGCGATGTGAAAAAACAGGACTAAAATAATAAAGCACCTTTTATAAAGCTTTTGCTAACTCCCAAATTACTGGATTATCTTGTTTTGAGTGGCTGGCCCCTATTACTGTCTGTCAGGCCTGGAGTTGAACAATGAACTGATCCAACAGTAAAAGTACCTGTGTAATTGTGCGCGGATCCCTACATTGCTCCCTTTCATCTGCTTCATCAGAAGCGAGCACAGAAGACGATCCTATGCTAAGCAGCCACGATGCACTGTTGGTAAGAATGGCTTTATTCACAGAACAGAGTGGATAAAAACATGCCTTCCATGAAGGTGGCTTGTAGATCTTTCTATAAATATGTTGTAAAACTGTTGTACATTTAAACTGTGAGCCAGCTGAATGCTCTTGTAAAACAATAAATAAAACATACAACTTGCTCTTTTGTTTTGAAAAGGACACGCTTATGCTTGTCATTATTTCACAAGAGTATGTTATTAGACTAATAGTTTACAGATTTATCTTACTTTAATGCCAAATGAGGGGAATGATAATAGACTTGAGTCTGAATTATTCCAGACCCAACAATGGTAGTTTTAATGGCAGTAATTAATCAGTCTATTTATTGATTCTGTAACCATTGAAAACACTTTTGACTACTAAAATCTCTTGAATATCGCTTGGCATCAATTGAAAAGCTTTTGCTATTTTTGTATACCGCTTTCTGAAACACATTAAAAAGGAATTCCTAAAGAGTTTCTGTTTCTGCAGAAATTGTTTTCCTTCCAACAAAATACTGATATCGGCTCCCTTTTGTCTTTTGCACTCAATTAGGTTGAATTACAGAAACTATGAATTTCCTTTCAGTTTGTAGCTCATAGAAGTGGGAATAAAAACACATACATGCCAGTTCATGTTTGTCAGTTATGAGTTTACACAAAATATTTCCTGTTAGCAGAAGTATATGGAAGATATAACACCCTGTAATATAGTGGTACGTAAAATAATGTATTTAGTCTGCGTATGAAAGGTTTAATTTAACATCTGTTGGGTTGTGAATCTTTAGCAAAATGAGTCACAAGGTCTAATAAGTGCAACACTATTTTCTTAAATCTATCTCTATGAAGAACATAAGAACATGAAAAAGGTTACAAACGAGAGGAGGCCATTTGGCCCATCTTGCTAATTTGTTTGTAAATAGCTTATTGATCCCAGAATCTCATCAAGCATTTTCTTGAAGGATCCCAGGGTCTCAGCTTCAACAACATTACTGGGGAGCTGGTTCCAGACTCCCACAATTCTCTGTAAAAAAGTGCCTCATATTTTCTGTTCTGAATGCCCCTTTATCTAACCTCCATTTGTTACCCCTGATCCTTGTTTCTTTTTTCAGGTCTAAAAGTCCCTGGGTCGACATTGTCAATACCTTTTAGAATTTTGAATGCTTGAATCAGATCGTTGCATAGTCTTCTTTGTTCAAGAATGAATAGATTCAATTCTTTTAGCCTGTCTGCATATGACATGCCTTTTAAACCAGGAATAATTCTGGTCACTCTTCCTTGCACTCTTTCTAGAGCAGCAATATCCTTTTGTAGCGAGGTGACCAGAACTGAACATAATATTCTAGATGGGGTCTTACTAATGCATTGTAAAGTTTTAGCATTACTTCCCTAGATTTAAATTCAACACTTTTCACTATATATCCAAGCATTTGGTTGGCCTTTTTGTAGCTTCCCTACATTGTCTAGATGAAGACATTTCTGAGTCAACATAAATTCCTAGATCTTTTTCATAGATTCCTTCTTCAATTTCATTATCTCCCATATGGTATTTATAATGGACATGTTTATTGCTTATGCAGTTTCTTATATGCTTCTATATTAAATGTAATTTGCCATGTCTCTGCCCAGTTCTGAATGCTGCAAAGATGAGTGGTTGGTACTGGAATAGTGGAAGCTTGGAATGTTATGTTTTTGCATGCATGTAGGGTTTGAAAGAGTTTTCTGTCTGACACCACTCTGCAGTGCAGTGATTAATTCTATTGCAGTATTTTTACACAATTTTCAAAAATACTGGACACAAAACAAGTGTTCTATAAACAGGTACATTTCATATAGAATGCAAAATCACAATCCTGTACAATAACAATTTATAAAACAATGATACAATAGTTAATAAATATATTTACTCTTCTTAAACTTCACAGTTTTCACACAAAATATGTTCTTTTAATTCCCAAGACAACTGTCAAAAGGAGAGGTACTGAAAAATGACATATAAAAATATCTGATTTCTATACATTCCTGTGCAATGCAGGTACATCATTTCTATGTGACATTGTCCAGCCATAATATATGTAAATAATACATGTAAAACATCTGTATACATTTGTATAAAATATAGTATTTTAATTGATCCAATGTGATTAGAGAACAGCAGTCTACACAAATCCAAGCAGCTGTTTCTTCAATTGTTTCACTTGGAATGGTAAATTAGCCCATTCACCATCAATGACCCTCACCTGTGGCAGCTTATCCAAATAATCATTTTGCACTGCTTAACTGAACATTACCACTTGACAAGCAAACCAAAGGGTACCATTTTTGATAACTTTCTTCACCAACTTGAGGAGGGTGTATAAACATATAAGAGTAAGGTAATAAAGGGTTAATGGATCATTTTAACGCTTGACAGGAAAGTGTAACTAAAAACAGGTAGGCACTCCTTGTTCAGTACCCCTTTTGAAAGTTGTTCTGGTCATTTAGTTTTGGACTTGTTTTTAATGTTGGCAAGCACTCCTTTTTAAATGTTTTGTTAACATGCCATTGTTCTGAAATAAAATCCTCAGTGCTATATTCAAAACTACAGGAACATAAATGGTCAAAACCCTTGCAGTATATATAATATGCATTAATATACCATAATAACAAAACCTTTTATAATAATGCATGTATAGCACTTTTGTGACCAGCACATACAATGATTTATTACAGCAATATAAATTCATATAAGGTACTGAGGCAGGATAAACTGCAGCTCAAAGAATATCCTTTTTTTTTAAATCGTAATTGGCTATTTTTATAATGACTTTATAAAGAAAAATCATTATAGTTTAATAATTATATACTGTACCTTTTTTGTTGCTTTTATTGTTTTAAAACAAAATTACATTTTAAACAATGGCAGCACATTATTATCTACAGTATAACAGAAAATAAAAGCTGTTTTTATTGTTATTGAAATCTTTGTAATGAAATGAAAACAAACTGTATATAGGCTTCCTATGATTGTTTTTAGTCATTTACAAAAAACAAGGATTTTACTTTTCAGTAGCACTTCCTTTCTTCCTCGCTACCTACAGTCTAACTGCACCATACACTAAGCTAAAGCTCCTAAGGTATGCTGAAGTAGGAGGACAATCTGGTCTAAATGCTGTCCTTAAAAGAGGGGACCATTTGCTGGGTATCACAGGAAGTAGCTTATTAACTAATGCCGCAAGGGTGGCCCAGCAAAAAAAAAGAAAAAATAAATAAATAATATATATATATATATATATATATATATATATATATATATATATATATATATATATATATATATATATATATATATACAGGATATGTACTGGTGAAACAGGCATAAGCGCATCGCCATTTTGTATATTAAAGAATAGCTGCTGAAATCGAATTATTTATCTTTTGTTTGATACATAACAGCTACGACCTTTAGTTTACTGGTTCGGTGCATACATTGCAATAAATCCCATGATTTTGCTTAGTTGATAGTTTCACGCTTCATGCTTCAGATTGTAAAGCATAGTAATTCACACCTTACAGTGCCCTTCTGTTCATCCTTCTCTTCGTTGCTGTAGTGAACTACTGAGACCCACAGTATAGGTCACTGTGTGGTTCTTGTTTTCACCGACTGCACGTGTCGCCTTGACCTTTTTCTGTTTGTTTTCTTCTGAAGTGCTAAACAGGACTTCTCTGTGCAGATGCACATGCAGTCTTGTTCCATCAAGCCAGTTCGTAAGATCTCATGTAGTTTGGTATGCAGTGACAGACATAGTGGCTGAAATAAAATCCAGATGCACATCTCCTGTTCTGAGTCCTACAGGGCAGCCGGTAACAGCTGAAAAAAAAAATTATATATATATATAAGCTCTGGGATATGCTATTGTTCTGCCTGATCTTGTCTGCTGAACTTGGTGGGTGGTCAACCCATTTTAAAGGCTCAAGTTCTAAAGCTAGTGCCAAGAAACTTTGTGACTGCAAGCAGACAGAATTTGTTTGAAACTAAAATCACCATGAAATGCCACGGTTTACATTTGACGCTATCTTGCACGCAATGCTTTGGCAAAAGTATCAAGACGTTTGTTTGGCTCACGATACATTTATAGTGTCCTATTTCCATCACACTCCCACGGTAACAACCTTCAGTCCTGCCGAAAAATATTCCTGCAGCTTTATTAATGATGAATATGACCCAAGCAGGTTGATTTTCTAAATGAATTTATTGGCGTTTAGTCCTTTATTAAAGAGCACAGTGAAACCTTGCTTAGGGGTACCTCAGTATGGAGACCATCTCGCTATTAAAGCCAAAGTGTAACAGTACTGATAGGCTTCTATTAACTGAAAAGTCACCATCAATATACCCAGCCCTGTATTCAGTATCAAGGCCACCATCTGCAGTCTCAAGTATATTAAACCTCTGTTCATTTACCTCTCTAATAAAACCAACATGATGAAAATGATCTTTTTTTAAGCAATCTGAAAAATCAGATGCAACACAATGTAACTCATTTGCACATCCAAATTAGATGTGCAAATATAATATATAATATATGAGAAACAGGCACAGTAAATGAGAACAAAAATTTAAAAATGACACTAACTCAAGAAAAAAAAATGCACCAGTTAAATATCATAAAAAATCCAAATACCTGCAGGTGTTGGGGTTGAATTTCTTCCCCAGAAGCAGACAGGTGGCGTCGCTCTCTTTGCACTCGCACTGGCAGGTAACTGGGTTCAGGGGCTGTCTGCTTGGACAGCTCTCCCGGCAGACACAGCCGCACTGCTTCTCATCCCAGCTCTGATCAGGCCGGCAGGACTCGGGGCCTGAATCCTCCCCACAGACGCACTTGCATGAGGCCTCGTCCAGCCTCCGCCTGGCTCCGCAGCTTGACTGGGTCAGCCCGTTCCGGCACAGGCACCGACAGCTCTCCTCATCAAACCTCATTCGAGGTCCGCAAAAGTCTGCCAGAGCCTCGCTCAGGGATCCTGTTTGGAAGGAAAGAACGCAAAGGGGATGAGAGGCGAGTTAATAAAATGCAAAGGGAACCTGACAGGAAATGTGCTGTTGGGAGAGTTGGAGCCACTTCTGAGTCTAGTTTAAGACTTTGCTGCCTCCTACAATCTAATTTTTCCTTTGATTAATTACTTTCCCTCGATAGTTCACATATTAAGTCAGATAGTGAAGTAAAGAAATACTGTACTGCATATTCTCACCAACCTCTTATAACATTTTATAAATAAGGCCTACTCAAGATAAGGATCTTTTTTTTGGAAGCCGACCCAGTGGTTGAAAAAGGACATCAGATAGCAAGCCTGGGAAATAATGAACTAAGCAGAAACAGCAATAGATAATGATCGAACACATACATAATAGGATAGTAAACTGGTAAGACATGAAATATTAAGAGGGATGTATGTTTAGAGCAGCTGCAGCAAACCTACCAAATGCACTCATGTCATCCAGCACACACTGACAGTCAACAGGGTCCCAGGACAGACCAGGAGGGCAGGATGAGTCTGGCCCACCACATCTGTAACGACATGATTGGTTATGAGATTTCTTATATTGAAACTAACCTTTAATTATCATGGCCCCACCGGCTCTACTACTTTCTATAGACAGCAGTGGTGTAGTGGAGCAGGAACATGGCAGAACATTGCTCGGTACTATTTTCTATAGACAGCAGTGGTGTAGTGGAGCAGGAACATGGCAGAACATCGTCCGGTACTATTTTCTATAGACAGCAGTGGTGTAGTGGAGTGGAACATGGAAGAACATCGCTCGGTACTATTTTCTATTGACAGCAGTGGTGTAGTGGAGCAGTACTATTTTCTGCTAAGAAATAAATAATAATAATAATAATAATATTTTCTATTGACAGCAGTGGTGTAGTGGAGCAGGAACATGGCAGAACATCACTCCGGTACTATTTTCTATAGACAGCAGTGGTGTAGTGGAGCACGGAACATGGCAGAACATCACTCCGGTACTATTTTCTATAGACAGCAGTGGTGTAGTGGAGCAGGAACATGGCAGAACATCGCTCCGGTACTATTTTCTATAGACAGCAGTGGTGTAGTGGAGCAGGAACATGGCAGAACATCACTCCGGTACTATTTTCTATAGACAGCAGTGGTGTAGTGGAGCAGGAACATGGCGAACATCGCCCGGTACTATTTTCTATAGACAGCAGTGGTGTAGTGGAGTGGGAACATGGCAGAACATCGCTCCGGTACTATATTCTGTAGACAGCAGTGGTGTAGTGGAGCAGGAACATGGCGGAACATCGCTCAGGTACTATTTTCTATAGACAGCAGTGGTGTAGTGGAGCAGGAACATGGCAGAACATCGCTCCGGTACTATTTTCTATAGACAGCAGTGGTGTAGTGGAGCAGGAACATGGCGGAACATCGCTCTGGTACTATTTTCTATAGACAGCAGTGGTGTAGTGGAGCAGGAACATGGCGGAACATCGCTCCGGTACTATTTTCTATAGACAGTAGTGGTGTAGTGGAGCAGGAACATGGTGGAACATCGTTCCAGTACTATTTTCTATTGACAGCAGTGGTTTAGTGGAGCGTGGAACATGGCAGAACATCGCTCCGGTACTATTTTCTATAGACAGCAGTGGTGTAGTGGAGTGGGAACATGGCGGAACATCGCTCCGGTACTATTTTCTATAGACAGCAGTGGTGTAGTGGAGTGGGAACATGGCAGAACATCACTCGGTACTATTTTTATAGACAGCAGTGGTGTAGTGGAGCAGGAACATGGCGGAACATCGTTCGGTACTATTTTCTATAGACAGCATTGGTGTAGTGGAGCAGGAACATGGCGGAACATCGTTCGGTACTATTTTCTATAGACAGCAGTGGTGTAGTGGAGCAGGAACATGGCGGAACATCGCCCGGTACTATTTTCTATAGACAGCAGTGGTGTAGTGGAGCAGGAACATGGCGGAACATCGCCCGGTACTATTTTCTATAGACAGCATTGGTGTAGTGGAGCAGGAACATGGCAGAACATCGCCCGGTACTATTTTCTATAGACAGCAGTGGTGTAGTGGAGCACGGAACATGGCAGAACATCACTCGGTACTATTTTCTATAGACAGCAGTGGTGTAGTGGAGCAGGAACATGGCGGAACATCGCCCGGTACTATTTTCTATAGACTGCAGTGGTGTAGTGGAGCAGGAACATGGCAGAACATCGCCCGGTACTATTTTCTATAGACAGCAGTGGTGTAGTGGAGCAGGAACATGGCGGAACATCGCTCTGGTACTATTTTCTATAGACAGCAGTGGTGTAGTGGAGCAGGAACATGGCGGAACATCGCTCCGGTACTATTTTCTATAGACAGTAGTGGTGTAGTGGAGCAGGAACATGGTGGAACATCGTTCCAGTACTATTTTCTATTGACAGCAGTGGTGTAGTGGAGCGTGGAACATGGCAGAACATCGCTCCGGTACTATTTTCTATAGACAGCAGTGGTGTAGTGGAGTGGGAACATGGCAGAACATCGCTCCGGTACTATTTTCTATAGACAGCAGTGGTGTAGTGGAGCGCGGAACATGGCGGAACATCGCTCCGGTACTATTTTCTATAGACAGCAGTGGTGTAGTGGAGTGGGAACATGGCAGAACATCACTCCGGTACTATTTTTTATAGACAGCAGTGGTGTAGTGGAGCGAGGAACATGGCGGAACATTGTTCCAGTACTATTTTCTATAGACAGCATTGGTGTAGTGGAACAGGAACATGGCAGAACATCATTCGGTACTATTTTCTATTGACAGCAGTGGTGTAGTGGAGCACGGAACATGGCAGAACATCACTCCGGTACTATTTTCTATAGACAGCAGTGGTGTAGTGGAGTGGGAACATGGCAGAACATCGCTCCGGTACTATTTTCTATAGACAGCAGTGGTGTAGTGGAGCAGGAACATGGCGGAACATCGCTCCGGTACTATTTTCTATAGACAGCATTGGTGTAGTGGAGCAGGAACATGGCAGAACATCGCTCCGGTACTATTTTCTATAGACAGCAGTGGTGTAGTGGAGCACGGAACATGGCAGAACATCACTCCGGTACTATTTTCTATAGACAGCAGTGGTGTAGTGGAGCGCGGAACATGGCGGAACATCGCTCCGGTACTATTTTCTATAGACTGCAGTGGTGTAGTGGAGCAGGAACATGGCAGAACATCGCTCCGGTACTATTTTCTATAGACAGCAGTGGTGTAGTGGAGCAGGAACATGGCGGAACATCGCTCTGGTACTATTTTCTATAGACAGCAGTGGTGTAGTGGAGCGCTGAACATGGCAGAACATCGCCCGGTACTATTTTCTATAGACAGCAGTGGTGTAGTGGAGTGGAACATGGCAGAACATCGCTCGGTACTATTTTCTATAGACAGCAGTGGTGTAGTGGAGCTGAACATGGCGGAACATCGCCCGTACTATTTTCTATAGACAGCAGTGGTGTAGTGGAGTGGGAACATGGCAGAACATCACTCCGGTACTATTTTTTATAGACAGCAGTGGTGTAGTGGAGCGCGGAACATGGCGGAACATCGTTCCGGTACTATTTTCTATAGACAGCATTGGTGTAGTGGAGCAGGAACATGGCGGAACATCGTTCCGGTACTATTTTCTATTGACAGCAGTGGTGTAGTGGAGCAGGAACATGGCGGAACATCGCTCCGGTACTATTTTCTATAGACAGCAGTGGTTTAGTGGAGCGCGGAACATGGCGGAACATCGCTCCGGTACTATTTTCTATAGACAGCAGTGGTGTAGTGGAGTGGGAACATGGCAGAACATCACTCCGGTACTATTTTTTATAGACAGCAGTGGTGTAGTGGAGCGCGGAACATGGCGGAACATCGTTCCGGTACTATTTTCTATAGACAGCATTGGTGTAGTGGAGCAGGAACATGGCGGAACATCGTTCCGGTACTATTTTCTATTGACAGCAGTGGTGTAGTGGAGCAGGAACATGGCGGAACATCGCTCCGGTACTATTTTCTATAGACAGCAGTGGTTTAGTGGAGTGGGAACATGGCAGAACATCGCTCCGGTACTATTTTCTGTAGACAGCAGTGGTGTAATCGAGCCGGAACTCACAAGACTCAGATCTATCTCCTGCACAACTGTCTGATTCAGTCAGTCAGTCCTCTTGATGCAATAAAAAAAGCATTAGGAACTTCTTCTATTACAAACTACTTCTTTAAGTAAACTAAAAATGCTGCCAAAGATGACAGCAACAGTGGAAATACTTGTAGAAATTAGATAAATGCATTACCTATTGTTACCTGTTGTTACTAGTGGAGTACACCACTGCCAATAGAGTTTAACGGTCACATGATTCTTCTGGAATCGAAACCAAAGACAATTTGCAAATAACAAAGAATATTGAATTGCAAATGTCATAATACATACATCTAGTTTTGTCAGTTTACAAATGCATTTTCATTTCTTCCAAACTAATAAATAGCTTAAGTTTCGACATTGTATAATTATTTAACTGAAACACATCACAAGAGAAAAGACATACTTGTTCACTTTGCTTAGCCCCCCTTTTAGGTCTTGAGTTTTTTTTAGTACTCACCGAGCAAGTTTGTCCTTTATCGACCTCCTGATGACGGAGTGGGGTGACCTGCTTGGGTTGCTTTTGGATTTGCACTCACAGGATGTGTGGTTTACAAAGCTGATCATAACTATCTCAGGGTGTCCAGACGGAGGAACTGTGAACTCCAGAAGCTAAAATAACAAGCGTGTTAGTAACGTAAATCCCCCATAGCAGCTGCAAATACAAAACTAGAGCTATCAGTATCGTGGAAAAGCAGATCAACACGATCAACATCCACAGACTGTCCATAGAAAATGTAAGAGTCACATTCAGCCGGGCATGTTCCTCCATATATTCCCATGCTCTACAAATTTCAGTTTCTTCAATATCAACCACATGTAATCAGAATTTGATATTTATGTGAAATGGGCAGTGTTGTGTTAGGGATTGTGAACCCTGTGAACAAATGCCGACAAGCCTTTTTTGCATTGTAGTTAAGTAGCACGCTTGTGAGGTGAGTTGTCACAGGTTCGGACCTGGTATCCACCCTGTTACATATACGGACATGCGTACCGGCGACCTCACCGTATTACTGCCCAGAAGGGAAAACACATCAACTGTGTCAGGAATCAACGAAAGAACACTTGCCTTTGTGTGTGTGGTGTGTTATTCCCCTGTTACAGTAACATTCCAGTTCATTTTCCAGGGTGGAAGAGTAGTACATCAGAATGCAGAGTAATCGGATGCTTACTGTTTTGCTGCTGTAGTTGTGGCTGCTGTTGGTACAGTGCCAGCCCTCGTGGTTGCAGCAGCCTCCACAGCGATGCACGGACACGCACGATGGCTTGTAGAAGTGTACTGTGCTTTCAGGGAACTCCTTGGTGATGTCCAGGCACACTTCTCTAGGAGTGCATTTTGTCTTTTCATATTCCAGCATGATACCTGTTACAAAAAAAAAAAGCTTACAGCTAGTAATAAAAAATAATTCTAAACTATATATATACTGTATATATATATATATATATATATATATATATATATATATATATATATATATATATATATTCAGAGGGGCCGTGACAAGTTAGATTTATACTGTACAATGTCACTATTAGTTGAGAGCTGAATGGACCACGTCACCCAGGACGCACTAGAAAAACATGGAACTAGATACTGTAGGAACTCGATAACCCAGCAGCCGACACAGTTTGAATGTGCTTCGATACTGGAGAGAGACCCAAGACTGTGTTTTGTTTATACTGGATTGCCTGTAAGACTTTTCATTTTTCTAGGTAAAACACAGATCCAGAAACACATGTAATTATGTATATCCCAACCCGGCTGTAAATCCACAGTCATTTACTTTCGTAACAAGTCCATTTGACCCTGCCATTTACCCTGCAGACGTACTCCCTGTGCATCACTGATTAGAACCCCACATGAAACCACAAACTCCTTTTGCTGCAGTGTGCTCGTGGCAGGATAAATGGACTTCATCCAATTTAAAGTGAAAATAAAGTCCAGAAATGAGAAGGCCCTTGCAAAAAGTTGTTAAACGAGTGAGAAAATGTATACAACCTTGGCTCTAAATAAAAAAGATTCAATACCAATAGGATTGCTTAGTAGTTTATCAATGTTTTACTCCTGTATACATTGAAGGTAGAACCCACCATTCAGCAATAAGCCTCAGAATTTAGCCAAAGATGTTGATGAATGCCCAGGCTGGATGATTCCTTTTTGTCGTGAGTGTTTAAAATTCACTTTGTTGAGAGATAGCTTAGTAAGTGGCTACAGGGGTGGTTTCAGTGCCTTACTTTGTAAGCTCTCCTCAGTCATCCCTCCTGCATACAGCGGGGCCTCCTTCACATAGCCCCGAGCTGCCTCTTCGTGCTCGGGTTTGTGGGGTATGAGAGCAGCCTTCCTGTGCAGGCACTGCTGGAGGAGACGGTACTCTGGGTATAGGAGGTCCAGCAGCTCGTCCAGACTCGAGGGAAACTGCAGCTGTTCCACCAGATCACTGCCTAACTGACCCTGCAAGAATAAAGCAGCATGCGTGGCTAATGTAATCATTCTGTGTATCTTACCCATCATGCATTTCTTTTTGCTATGTAGGTCTCATGGGTGCAGTTTTGACGTTATAGCAAACATGTATTTACATTTTAACTGGTTGTAAAGTATGTCAGTCAAGCTAGTTGGGAAATGGCAGGAAATACCTTGGTGACAATTTCAAGCCCCAGGTGCAATGAGCAAAGGAAATACAGGACTACCTGAAAGTAGCTTGCAAACAAAGTTTTATTTACCGCAGTATAATACCAGATATAATTTAACATGTTGGCCAAAAATGAAATCCATGGCAGTTGTTTCACCTTGAATGGAACTACCATAGGGTATATCAGCAGAAAGGTCCAGGTCTATCGCTCCATTCTTATTTTTCCATGTGTATCTATGTGGCCCCAATGTTGACTTTTTTCCTACTTTGCATACATTTTTTTTTAAGTGAGCGCAACCGAAAAATATTGTCTTTAAGTTTCATCTTATATCCTAATGCTAAAAAACATACCGAACGCTGAAGTTGTTTAAAGATGGGCTCACTTTTAAAAAAATCAATGGTTGTAAAGTGGGGAAAAATTACCTTACGTGGGCCTACATCGGATTCTATACATATGGCAATAGACAAGTTAATTTCTGCAAAACTTCCATAGTAAATATTCAATTTTTGGCTGTCGCTTGTAGGAAAAATTCCCATTATATTTACTGTACTTACTCATTAATCTGGTTCTTAAATAGCTTACGCCAGACTAAATAACTACCAATCTACAAAGAAAAAACCCGTTTGGGCTTGCAGTGAGAACTTAGCTTCTTAATACAGTGTCTCTCTTTCAAACTTGAATACCACTCACTCTGCCCAAGTTCCTTGGGGTTTGAAGTACAACAAAAAAATGAAAAGAGATATTTACACCTGGGCATGTTCATAAAGAACACTGGGCTGACTCAAATATCCCCTAGGAAGTGATGAAATGCTGAACGTTTTCAAACACAGTATCCTCTTTTATTCAGAGAAGTCCACAGGTGCTGCTTAAAAACAGTGGTGGCCAGATTAAGGACCAAATGAACAAAGGATGGATGTTCACTTCCTTTCCCCAGGCAAGGTACAGCATAATCGGCCACTGTAATGTATTTGGTGTCCTTGAAAGAAGATTGACAGCAGTATATAAGAAGCACATTGCAAAACAGAGACAGCAGTTTCCACAAAAAAAACTATGATTTATTTTCCTGTAGAGTCTTGGTTTGGCCTGTTCTCAGATAGTGGTCTGGCAAATGTTTTTACAGGTTTCCTCATTAGAACATCTTTAGCCAAAAGTAAGGCATGGTGTAGGTTTTCCAGTTCATTGCAATTATGCCAAACATCAGACCCCTCAGAAAAAAACATTATTTAAAACTCTTAGCTCTTATATTTTACTTTCTCCTTCAACATCTAGATAGTATGAGAAAAAAACTAAATCTGTTGTTATATAGAGTTAAACAGAGATTACCCCTAAAAATAGGTGGTTGATACAATGCTGTAAAATGCTCTAAAACAAACAGCAGTGGTGTATATAGGTTGCTCAAAGCAACCCCTAAGTGTAGTAGGCACATGTTTCAGCTAGTTTGCAGCTATTACCCTTATCTTACGACACAGACTCGGTTAATTCCCTGAATGCAACAGATCTGTTGGATACTGTCAGGTTTGTTAAGCATGTAGCTTTCAGTTAAGAACGCCTCATAGCTTTTAAGCCCTTTTTAACTTATGACATAATCTACAAATTACACTTTCAGTTATATTGTTACATACTATTATTACTTCTTTATTTCACATTTCCATTATTCAGGGCTCTGTAAAGGATGGCTCTTCATATATGGCTCCACTTAGAAGTGGATTAATTATCCCATTCCAGGCTCTTAATGGGGTTGAAAAGGCGACAAGGACAAGTTGTAGTCTTTGGTGGCATGTACAGTCAAAATGCAAAGAAATGTATGTTTAAACATGGCGCATGTTTAATGAACACAAACATACCCAGGCTGTGTCTTTGTGCAGTCTGGTTAAACCTCTTTTTCATCTGGCTTTTTTTAAAAGATCTTTGCTGCTATCTAGTTAGCTATTTAGTTTTAATAACTAAATGTATTTGATGGCACAGTCTTTCCTTTCTTTTGTTAACTATTGCACTGCCCTTAATATTTCACAAATGTTTTTAGTCCGATGGAATAATGGAAAGAGTACTGTACATTCTAGGTAACTCTAAACCACAGTGTGATTAGTACCAGTACAGAGACCAACTCGCTATTCAATTTGCTCCGATTGATGGCAATGCAAAGTCACCATCAATATTAAGACCACCCCTGTGTTCAGTAATCAGACTCTGCAGTTCCAAGTGTATCAAACAGCTGTTCTAAAAAGATCAGCATTACCTAAATGACATCTGGATAAGAAATACCTAGAAATATGGTTAAATCGCTCAATAAAGTGTTTTGCAGCTCAATACATCCTTTTAACCTAAGGTAATTAAATGTTTCAAGAAAATCTATGTTCCGTTACATTTTGTTGGCCCTAATGACCAACCTTAATAGTGCGGTTTCAGTGTAATTAAGAGAAAGTGCAAGGCTTTGAAAATGACATCATCTCACCTCAGTTTCTTCCCCCTCCTTATAGTACTCATAATAATGCTGGCCAGATTGAGATCCACATCTGGGTGTAAACACTGGTAGAATCCAAAAGTAAATGTGAAATCTCCACATAGTGCAAACAGTACCACAAAGGAAGAAGAGCAACCAATGGGCTCAATGAAGTACAGCGCTTCCCTTGCTGTGATGACTTAATTTCCAGTTAGCGGTACCAAATGAAGCAACCCTCTGTGTTCAGAAAGAGAACACCTTTAACGTTGTCTAGACTTGCAACAGCACATACTTTCCCTCCTTTGGATTTTCAATCAGACCTCAGTTGCACTCTTCAATTTTCTTGGCATTTGCTGTTTTATATTTAAATCAGTCAGTGAAAGTTGTCAAAGCTTTGCCTAAGTTTATTTGCACAGCCAATTCAGGCAGATACTGAATTTGCATGAAGCTGTCGGGACAGAGAGAGAGAGAGAGAGAGAGAGACGGTTTCTGACAGGATGGATATACTTAAGCCCTGGCTTTTGCTACTGAGAACTCCCCTCCTATTTGACGTGGGAAGAGATGTTGATAGGAGGAGCTGTTTTTTTTTAGCTTGCTTCATACTTCTTTTATCAACATACAGACTTTTGCAGAGGACGAACAAGTTCTAACAGCAGTGCTGCTGCTTTTCTTTCTGGATTGCTTTAATATCAGTTAACCGCTTGAATGCGTGATGGTTCTTCTACAAGCTTTGGAAACAGAATGGATTAAAAGCACCATTGAATTGGGCACAAACTACTGTGTTACACTCAGTGTTTTAACTGAATAACAAGGACAAACCAGATGGTCATGGTACGTTTTGGGACTTTAGTGTTTGAAGAGAAAGATGTATTGCTTCTGAGCTGTGTATACAATATGAAGCAAACACAAAGTGTGCACCGTGCGGTTATAAATGAGCAGCTCTAGATGCCTGACTGAAAACTTGTCAATCATGAGGAAGAACAGTCATTATAATCAATAGATTTCATTAATAGCACAGCACCTCCCCCATCCCTAAATTTCTTGATGAAGAAATGTTATTGTGCCCACATAAGTAACATGCCATGTTTATATTGTGTAAATTGCGAGAAATTATTTTTCTTTAATTAATATTCTAAAAGCATATTTTTACACATTCAATTTATTATTTATTTCTTAGCAGATGCCCTTATCCAGGGCGACTTACAATTGTTACAAGACATCACATTATTTTTACATACAATTACATTATTTTTTACACATTATCTTTACATACAATTACCCATGTATACAGTTGGGTTTTTACTGGAGCAATCTAGGTAAAGTACCTTGCTCAAGAGTACAGCAGCAGTGTCCCCCACCGGGGATTGAACCCACGCCCCTCTGGTCAAGAGTCCAGAGCCCTAATCACTACTCCACACTGCTGCCTATTTAGTGCATCATAATGTGTAAAAACAGCAGGTACGCAGCTTATCTGGACCACTGCACGCACCCACTCGCAACGTGCATTACCGTTTGTTGGAATATGCAGATGGTTTTGGTTGCACAGCTGTTTTGTCAAGTGACTCACATGCCAGGATCTGAGCCAATGAGAAACCGGGTTGGCCCTTGTCAGAGCCATTGATATGATAATTAATCAGAACTGGGGAACTGGAAGAAGAAAAATCATTCCTGTTTTTCATGTGTACTTTTATAATGGCTCAGACTGGGACGCAGATCTACACGCATACCATGCTACAGAACATCAGAGGTGCTCTGTGATTACTCAACAGGATCTACACGCATACCATGCTACAGAACATCAGAGGTGCTCTGTGATTACTCAACAGGATCTACACGCATACCATGCTACAGAACATCAGAGGTACTCTGTGATTACTCAACAGGATCTACACGCATACCATGCTACAGAACATCAGAGGTGCTCTGTGATTACTCAACAGGATCTACACGCATACCGTGCTACAGAACATCAGAGGTGCTCTGTGATTACTCAACAGGATCTACACGCATACCGTGCTACAGAACATCAGAGGTGCTCTGTGATTACTCAACAGGATCTACACGCATACCATGCTACAGAACATCAGAGGTGCTCTGTGATTACTCAACAGGATCTACATGCAAACCATGCTACAGAACATCAGAGGTGCTCTGTGATTACTAAACAGGATCTACACGCATACCATGCTACAGAACATCAGAGGTGCTCTGTGATTACTCAACAGGATATTCACTGCATCGTATTACCAGTAAGTGAGAAAAATTGACTCCCCTCCCAGCTGTAATTAAAAACTGACATTCCTGGAACATTCTGAAAATCAGCAGGAATCACTTATTTGTTTGACATTGAGAAGGGGAGTGTATACAGTTAATTAAACTATTGAATTCCTGCCAGTTGGTTAGTATAGTTGTAGCGTTGATAAAGTACACAGCCACAGAGTGAGATTATATTAGAAACGGAACATAAGTTAACATTATATAATGTGTTGAAATTATAAGATGACATCAGTTGACAGTTGCACTAATATGTTGACTGACAGTTCACATCATATGAAACACCCAGAGCCGCTGTCACATGTATACGTACATGTCTATTGCACTGTATATGTGCAGCAGGACTCTTACGCTATGCATGTATATGCTAGTCTTCGATGGTGCAATATATCTTTAGTTAAAGGATGTGCGATAAACAATCAATGGTGTAACTATAAATGTATTATAAGGATGTAACAATATAATACAGTTATTATTAATAACAAGACTATATCAATATAATGCCATAAGAGCATGCAACTAAGGCATTTATAAATAACTAATCACTTAACAGAACATGAGACTTGATATTAGAATAATGTGTCTTACAAATATTACTGTAATAAACTGTTATGTCTGTGCAGCAGGGCAGAGGCCCTCATGAATTAAGAATGCTTTTGTGTATTTTGTTCGTTTTTCTTTTCTTTTTTGTATAAATAATTTGAGAGCCAGACACTCAGCCTGAGACATGGTTCCAGACAAGTTTGTTTACTGGGAATCGTAACTGATGACTGGACGGCTGCGGTTCCTTGACCAGCTGGAGGGCGTGTCCGGTGGCGTCTCAGACACACCTCCATACTGCAGCCAAGGGCAGGATCGTCCACGCTACCCGAACAAAACCGTCAAGCAAACATATGATCCAAAGCCTCTGAGGACAGTGTGTGAATCCGTGGGCAGGGTTTTTAATTATTATACAGAGCAGGGATTTGTTTAGATATAAAATAAATATAGCAAGGTGTGTCAGCAGGACGTCCTTGAATAGCAAAGCCTTCCTGGCAAACTGTGCTTTTGTTTTGCCTGTCTGTATTTTCTGTTCCATGTCACCATTGTAATGATTTTGCCTGTGGGCGACCATTGTAGCATCATGCAGTCTTGTTGTCATTGTTCATAAATCCTGAATGCCTGCATGGCGTCTTCAACGACAACTTCCGGTGTCTCTCCCCATTTGTCAACGGATTACCCACTATCACACAATGTTACTGAACGTCTAAACCAAAAATGACATGTTTATACATGTTTCAAAAATAGATATTTAGGGCGACCTATCCTTTTTCCCAGTTCTTTGTATTTTTAAATAATAATAATAATGATAAATCCTTAATTTCCTGCCTACAGGGTTGGAGCAATGCTATCAGCAGGTAATGAAGCATGAGATAGAGTTATATCAGTGGTGTTGGCTCTGGATGCAAGTTATCCCATTAAAGACACTCCAATAAGCATGATTTACTTTGCAATATCAGTTTTTTTATGAATTTGTTTATTGTTTTTTTTTCCCCCTGGAAAGGCAAAAATATATATATACACAATGCATAAAAACATTTGTGCAGAATAAGCCTTTCAGTGGTATTAAATACAATAACAATAATTTCAAGTTCCCACAATCGCTCGCTTCAAATCAACTCTCAAGACCCACTTGTTCTCTCTTGCTTTTAATGCTCTCTAAGCCTGGTATCTGTTATTAGCTGTTGTCTAAATTGTTTTTTCAGGTTTTCACTTCATCTTATTCATTTAATTCCGCTTGACACACACACACATCCACAATGTTTAGAATTCACATCCTAGCCTTTTATTTAATGTATTATGTCTATATTTAATGTATTTGCATTTTTTTACTGCTGTATTTAATGTACTTTCCCCTGTATGTAATGTATTATGCATTGTTCCTCACTATCTTGTAAAGCGCTTTGTGATGGCGGTCCACTATATAAAAGTAAATATTGATTGATTGATTGATTAAAGAGGTATATTAAGTGAAAAAAAAATAAAAAGGGAAATAATTTTTAAAACTGTAAAGGAAGAACTGCACTAACTTGTTTTAATAATAGATGCAACACAAAAGTATGAAATAAATACACACAGAAAAAATAAATAAATAAATAAACAAAAAATAAAAATGAGCCATGAAAAGACTATGGGATAGAGTCAGAGATTATTAACGTAAGAAAGAAAAGGTTGCCATGCTTTGTTAAATTTCTCCTCTATTACCTGTAAATACAATACTCTGTATAAAGTAAGTTATCCATATTTAAGCATTATAAAACAAAGGAATCTCACTTGCAATTAATTACATTTTAAATTAGTATAACATTACTTAACCCTTCCCAAATTAAAAAAAGTAAACCAAGGTAAGAATATATGAATAAGAACGGCAAGTTCAATTTAAGAATATATACAGATGTATATCTTTGCTGTGTTATGCCCCTAATCTAATATAAATGGAATAGCTGGTATGTGAATAACCTAAGTGAGAAGATGAAAACATAACAATAATAGCCATAATAATAATCCTCAGCGGGCACCACAGATATACAAGACAAAACACATTTGATAGGTTTGTCTCAATCTAAAAGAATAAAGTATCCTTCGCAATGTTATATATACTAACAAAGGGAGGAGGAGGCTGAGGGAGAAAAAATACATAAATAAATAAATACATAATACTAATAATAATGATAATGATAATGATAATAATGATTATATATATATATATATATATATATATATATATATATATATATATATATATATATATATATATACACTACTGTGCAAAAGTTTTAGGCAGGTGTGAAAAATGCTGTAAAGTAAGAATGCTTTCAAAAATAGACATGTTAATAGATTATATTGATCAATTAACTAAATGCAAAAGTGAGTGAACAGAAGAAAATCTAAATCAAATCCATATTTGGTGTGACCACCCTTTGCCTTCAAAACAGCATCAAGCATCAATTCTTCTAGGTACACTTGCACACAGTTTTTGAAGGAACTCGGCAGGTAGGTTGGCCCAAACATCTTGGAGAACTAACCACAGTTCTTCTGTGGATTTAGGCAGCCTCAGTTGCTTCTCTCTCTTCATGTAATCCCAGACAGACTCGATGATGTTGAGATCAGGGCTCTGTGGGGCCATACCATCACTTCCAGGACTCCTTGTTCTTCTTTACGCTGAAGATAGTTCTTAATGACTTTCGCTGTATGTTTGGGGTCGTTGTCATGCTGCAGAATAAATTTGGGGCCAATCAGATGCCTCCCTGATGGTATTGCATGATGGATAAGTATCTGCCTGTACTTCTCAGCATTGAGGAGACCATTAATTCTGACCAAATCCCCAACTCCATTTGCAGAAATGCAGCCCCAAACTTGCAAGGAACCTCCACCATGCTTCACTGTTGCCTGCAGACACTCATTCGTGTACGCTCTCCAGCCCTTCGCGAACAAACTGCCTTCTGCTACAGCCAAATATTTCAAATTTTGACTCATCAGTCCAGAGCACCTGCTGCCCATTTTCTGCACCCCAGTTCCTGTGTTTTCGTGCATAGTTGAGTCGCTTGGCCTTGTTTCCACGTCGGAGGTATGGCTTTTTGGCCGCAAGTCTTCCATGAAGGCCACTTCTGACCAGACTTCTCGGACAGTAGATGGGTGTACCAGGGTCCCACTGTTTTCTGCCAATTCTGAGCTGATGGCACTGCTGGACATCTTCCGATTGCGAAGGAAGTAAGCATGATGTGTCTTTCATCTGCTGCAGTAAGTTTCCTTGGCCGACCACCGCGTCACGGTCCTCAACGTTGCCCGTTTCTTTGTGCTTCTTCAAAAGAGCTTGGACAGCACATCTGGAAACCCCTGTCTGCCTTGAAATTTCTGCCTGGGAGAGACCTTGTTGATGCAGTATAACTACCTTAGTGTCTTGTTGCTGCGCTCAGTCTTGCCATGGTGTATGACTTTTGACAGTAAACTGTCTTCAGCAACCTCACCTTGTTAGCTGAGTTTGGCTGTTCCTCACCCAGTTTTATTCCTCCTACACAGCTGTTTCTGTTTCAGTTAATGATTGTGTTTCCACCTACATATTGAATTGATGATCATTAGCACCTGTTTGGTATAATTGTTTAATCATACACCTGACTATATGCCTACAAAATCCCTGACTTTGTGCAAGTGTACCTAGAAGAATTGATGCTGTTTTGAAGGCAAAGGGTTGTCACACCAAATATGGATTTGATTTAGATTTTTCTTCTGTTCACTCACTTTGCATTTAGTTAATTGATAAATATAATCTATTAACATGTCTATTTTTGAAAGCATTCTTATTTTTACAGCATTTTTTCACACCTGCCTAAAACTTTTGCACAGTACTGTATATATATACAGTGCCTTGCAAAAGTATTCAGACCCCTAACCAATTCTCTCATATTACTGAATTGCAAATGGTACATTGAAATTCATTCTGTTTGATATTTTATTTTAAAACACTGAAACACAAAATCAATTATTGTAAGGTGACATTGGTTTTATGTTGGGAAATATTTTTAAGAAAAATAAAAAACTGAAATATCTTGCTTGCATAAGTATTCAACCCCACACATTAATATTTGGTAGAGCCACCTTTCGCTGCAATAACAGCTTTAAGTCTTTTGGGGTAAGTATGTACCAGCTTTGCACACAGTGTCGGAGTGATTTTGGCCCATTCTTCTTGGCAGATTTGCTCCAGGTTGTTCAGGTTGGT
Source organism: Acipenser oxyrinchus oxyrinchus (assembly GCA_030684275.1). Lineage (NCBI taxonomy): Eukaryota > Metazoa > Chordata > Actinopteri > Acipenseriformes > Acipenseridae > Acipenser > Acipenser oxyrinchus. The sequence continues at coordinate 15,391,167 of CM060268.1, forward strand.
TGGACGACGCTTGTGGACCGCAATTTTCAAATAGTGCCACAAATTCTCAATGGGATTGAGATCAGGACTTTGACTGGGCCACTGTAGGACATTCACCTTTTTGTTCTTGAGCCACTCCAATGTTGCTTTAGCCTTGTGCTTGGGATCATTGTCCTGCTGAAAGGTAAATTTCCTGCCAAGCTTCAGTTTTTTAGTGGACTGAAGCAGGTTGTCTTCCAGTATTTCCCTGTATTTTGCTCCATCCATTCTTCCTTCAATTTTAACAAGATGCCCAGTCCCTGCTGATGAGAAGTATCCACACAGCATGATGCTGCCACCACCATACTTCACTGTAGGGATGGTGTGTCTTGAGGCATGGGCAGTGTTAGGTTTGCGCCACACATAGCACTTTGAGTTTTGGCCAAAAAGCGCTACCTTGGTTTCATCTGACCACAAAACCTTTTCCCACATCGTAGTTGGGTCACTCTCATGCTTTCTGGCAAACTCCAGACATGCTTTCAGATGGTACCTTTTGAGTAACGGCTTCTTTCTTGCCACCTTCCCATACAGGCCAGTGTTATGCAGAGCTCTTGATATGGTTGACTGGTGCACCATTACTCCACTCCCAGCCACTGAACTCTGTAGCTCCTTCAAAGTGATTGTTGGCCTCTCTGTGGCTTCTCTCACAAGTCTCTTTCTTGTTTGAGCGCTGAGTTTTGAGGGACGGCCTTTTCTTGGCAGTGTCTAGGTGGTGTGATGCAGCTTCCACTTCTTGATTATTGATCCAGCTGTGCTCACTGGGATACCCAAACACTTGGATATTATTTTGTACCCTTTCCCTAATCTATGCATTTGTATTACTTTATCTCTAACTTCTGTAGAATGCTCTTTGGTCTTCATTTTCCTTCAGATTCACAGCCTGACCAATGATCCTTCAACAGTGGGGTTTTTATCCAGAAAATGTGACAGCAACTTTAATGGCTCACAGGTGGAGGCCAATGGTAAGGTAATTGTGTCCTCGTTAGGGCAATTTTTTTCATCGGTGTAAACTGGGAGCTTCCACAGCACAGGGGTTGAATACTTATGCAAGCAAGATATTTCAGTTTTTTATTTTTCTTAAAAATATTTCCCAACATAAAACCAATGTCACCTTACAATAATTGATTTTGAGTTTCAGTGTTTTAAAATAAAATATCAAACAGAACGAAATTTCAATGTACCATTTGTAATTCAGTAATATGAGAGAATTGGTCAGAGGTCTGAATACTTTTGCAAGGCACTGTATATATATATATATATATACAGTGCCTTGCATAAGTATTCACCCCTTGACTTTTCCACATTTTGTAGTGTTACAACCTGGAATTAAAATGGATTTAATTGGGATTTTTACCATTTGATTTACACAAATACTACTTTGAAGGTGCAAAATATTTTTTATTGTGACACAAAAGTTGTTTAAACAAAAAAGACATTTGTTGGTTGCATAAGTATTCACCCCCTGAGTCAATACTTGGTAGAAGCACCTTTGACAGCAATTACAGCTCTGAGTCTTTTTGGGTAAGTCTCTACCAGCTTTGCACATCTGGATCCTGCAATTTTTGCCCATTCTTCTTGTCAAAATTGCTCAAGCTCTGTCAAGTTGGATGGGGACCGTTGGTGAACAGCAATTTTCAAGTCTTGCCACAGATTCTCAATCGGATTGAGGTCTGGGCTTTGACTGGGCCATTCTAAGACATTCAGGTTCTTGTTTTTAAACCACTCCAGTGTAGCTTTGGCTGTGTGTTTAGGGTCATTGTCCTGCTGGAAGGTGAACCTCCGCCCCAGTCATAGGTCTCTTGCAGACTGAAACAGGTTTTCCTCTAGAGTTTCCCTGTATTTGGCTCCATCCATCTTGCCCTCAATCCTGACCAGTTTCCCAGTCCCTGCCGGTGAAAAGCATCCCCATAACATGATGCTGCTACCACCATGCTTCACCGTGGGGATCGTGTTGTCAGGGTGATGAGCAGTGTTGGCTTTTGCCACACATAGCATTTTGCGCTAAGGCCAAAAGTTCAATTTTGGTCTCATCAGACCAGAGAACCTTTTTCCACATGTTTGCTGTGTCTCCCACATGCTTTTTGGCAAAATCCAAACAGGATTTGATATGGGTTTTTTCAGCAATGGCTTTCTTCTCGCCACTCTTCCATAAAGCCCAGCTTTGTGGAACATCCGGTTATAGTTGTCCCATGGACGGTTTCTCCCATCTCAGCTGTGGATCTCTCCAGCTCCTTCAGAGTTACCATTGGCCTCTTGGTTGCTTCTCTGACTAATGCCCTCCTTACCTGGTCACTGTGTTTTGGTGGACGGCCTTCTCTAGGCAGAGTCGCGGTTGTGTCATATTCTTTCCATTTTTTAATAATGGATTTAACGGTGCTCCGGGGGATGTTCAAAATTGGGGATATTTTTTTATAACCCAACCCTGATTGGTGCTTCTCCAGAACTTTATCCCTGACTTGTTTTGATAGCTCCTTGGTCTTCATGATGCTGTTTGTTTAGATATGCTCTCTAACAAACTCTGGGGCCTTCCAGAAACAGATGTATTTAATCTGAGATCATGTGACACTTTAATTGCATACAGGTGGACTCCATTCAACTAATTATGTGACTTCTGAAGGCAATTGGTTGAACCAGAGCTTATTTAGGGTGTCACAGCAAAGGGGTGAATACTTATGCAATGAAGACTTTTCAGTTTTTTATTTGTAAATATGTAGATTTTTTCCCCAATTCGACATTATGGACTATTTTGTGTAGATCAGTGACAAAAAATCCTAATTAAATCCATTTTAATTCCAGGTTGTAACACTACAAAATGTGGAAAAGTCCAAGGGGGTGAATACTTATGCAAGGCACTGTATATATATATATATATATATATATATATATATATATATATATAGATATATACATACATATACATATACACACAGTACTGTGCAAAAGTTTTAGGGAGGTGTGAAAAAATGCTGTAAAGTAAGAATGCTTTCAAAAATAGACATGTTAATAGATTATATTTATCAATTAACTAAATGCAAAGTGAGTGAACAGAAGAAAAATCTAAATCAAATCCATATTTGGTGTGACCACCCTTTGCCTTCAAAACTGCATCAATTCTTCTAGGTACACTTGCACAAAGTCAGGGATTTTGTAGGCATATAGTCAGGTGTATGATTAAACAATTATACCAAACAGGTGCTAATGATCATCAATTCAATATGTAGGTTGAAACACAATCATTAACTGAAACAGAAACAGCTGTGTAGGAGGAATAAAACTGGGTGAGGAACAGCCAAACTCAGCTAACAAGGTGAGGTTGCTGAAGACAGTTTACTGTCAAAAGTCATACACCATGGCAAGACTGAGCACAGCAACAAGACACAAGGTAGTTATACTGCATCAGCAGGTCTCTCCCAGGCAGAAATTTCAAGGCAGACAGGGGTTTCCAGATGTGCTGTCCAAGCTCTTTGAAGAAGCACAAAGAAACGGGCAACGTTGAGGACCGTAGACGCAGTGGTCGGCCAAGGAAACTTACTGCAGCAGATGAAAGACACATCATGCTTACTTCCCTTCGCAATCGGAAGATGTCCAGCAGTGCCATCAGCTCAGAATTGGCAGAAAACAGTGGGACCCTGGTACACCCATCTACTGTCCGGAGAAGTCTGGTCAGAAGTGGCCTTCATGGAAGACTTGTGGCCAAAAGCCATACCTCCGGCGTGGAAACAAGGCCAAGCGACTCAACTATGCACGAAAACACAGGAACTGGGGTGCAGAAAAATGGCAGCAGGTGCTCTGGACTGATGAGTCAAAATTTGAAATATTTGGCTGTAGCAGAAGGCAGTTTGTTCAGCCGAAGGGCTGGAGAGCGGTACACGAATGAGTGTCTGCAGGCAACAGTGAAGCATGGTGGAGGTTCCTTGCAAGTTTGGGGCTGCATTTCTGCAAATGGAGTTGGGGATTTGGTCAGAATTAATGGTCTCCTCAATGCTGAGAAGTACAGGCAGATACTTATCCATCATGCAATACCATCAGGGAGGCATCTGATTGGCCCCAAATTTATTCTGCAGCATGACAACGACCCCAAACATACAGCGAAAGTCATTAAGAACTATCTTCAGCGTAAAGAAGAACAAGGAGTCCTGGAAGTGATGGTATGGCCCCACAGAGCCCTGATCTCAACATCATCGAGTCTGTCTGGGATTACATGAAGAGAGAGAAGCAACTGAGGCTGCCTAAATCCACAGAAGAACTGTGGTTAGTTCTCCAAGATGTTTGGGCCAACCTACCTGCCGAAGTTCCTTCAAAAACTGTGTGCAAGTGTACCTAGAAGAATTGATGCTTGATGCTGTTTTGAAGGCAAAGGGTGGTCACACCAAATATGGATTTGATTTAGATTTTCTTCTGTTCACTCACTTTGCATTTAGTTAATTGATAAATATAATCTATTAACATGTCTATTTTTGAAAGCATTCTTACTTTACAGCATTTTTCACACCTGCCTAAAACTTTTGCACAGTACTGTATATATATATATATATTATATATATATATATATATATATATATATATATATATATATATATACACACAGTACTGTGCAAAAAGTTTTAGGCAGTGTGAAAAAATGCTGTAAAGTAAGAATGCTTTCAAAAATAGACATGTTAATAGATTATATTTATCAATTAACTAAATGCAAAGTGAGTGAACAGAAGAAAATCTAAATCAAATCCATATTTGGTGTGACCACCCTTTGCCTTCAAAACAGCATCAAGCATCAATTCTTCTAGGTACACTTGCACACAGTTTTTGAAGGAACTCGGCAGGTAGGTTGGCCCAAACATCTTGGAGAACTAACCACAGTTCTTCTGTGGATTTAGGCAGCCTCAGTTGCTTCTCTCTCTTCATGTAATCCCAGACAGACTCGATGATGTTGAGATCAGGGCTCTGTGGGGGCCATACCATCACTTCCAGGACTCCTTGTTCTTCTTTACGCTGAAGATAGTTCTTAATGACTTTCGCTGTATGTTTGGGGTCGTTGTCATGCTGCAGAATAAATTTGGGGCCAATCAGATGCCTCCCTGATGGTATTGCATGATGGATAAGTATCTGCCTGTACTTCTCAGCATTGAGGAGACCATTAATTCTGACCAAATCCCCAACTCCATTTGCAGAAATGCAGCCCCAAACTTGCAAGGAACCTCCACCATGCTTCACTGTTGCCTGCAGACACTCATTCGTGTACCGCTCTCCAGCCCTTCGCGAACAAACTGCCTTCTGCTACAGCCAAATATTTCAAATTTTGACTCATCAGTCCAGAGCACCTGCTGCCCTTTTTCTGCACCCCAGTTCCTGTGTTTTCGTGCATAGTTGAGTCGCTTGGCCTTGTTTCCACGTCGGAGGTATGGCTTTTGGCCGCAAGTCTTCCATGAAGGCCACTTCTGACCAGACTTCTCCGGACAGTAGATGGGTGTACCAGGGTCCCACTGTTTTCTGCCAGTTCTGAGCTGATGGCACTGCTGGACATCTTCCGATTGCGAAGGGAAGTAAGCATGATGTGTCTTTCATCTGCTGCAGTAAGTTTCCTTGGCCGACCACTGCGTCACGGTCCTCAACGTTGCCCGTTTCTTTGTGCTTCTTCAAAAGAGCTTGGACAGCACATCTGGAAACCCCTGTCTGCCTTGAAATTTCTGCCTGGGAGAGACCTTGTTGATGCAGTATAACTACCTTGTGTCTTGTTGCTGCGCTCAGTCTTGCCATGGTGTATGACTTTTGACAGTAAACTGTCTTCAGCAACCTCACCTTGTTAGCTGAGTTTGGCTGTTCCTCACCCAGTTTTATTCCTCCTACACAGCTGTTTCTGTTTCAGTTAATGATTGTGTTTCCACCTACATATTGAATTGATGATCATTAGCACCTGTTTGGTATAATTGTTTAATCATACACCTGACTATATGCCTACAAAATCCCTGACTTTGTGCAAGTGTACCTAGAAGAATTGATGCTGTTTTGAAGGCAAAGGGTTGTCACACCAAATATGGATTTGATTTAGATTTTTCTTCTGTTCACTCACTTTGCATTTAGTTAATTGATAAATATAATCTATTAACATGTCTATTTTTGAAAGCATTCTTATTTTTACAGCATTTTTTCACACCTGCCTAAAACTTTTGCACAGTACTGTATATATATACAGTGCCTTGCAAAAGTATTCAGACCCCTAACCAATTCTCTCATATTACTGAATTGCAAATGGTACATTGAAATTCATTCTGTTTGATATTTTATTTTAAAACACTGAAACACAAAATCAATTATTGTAAGGTGACATTGGTTTTATGTTGGGAAATATTTTTAAGAAAAATAAAAAACTGAAATATCTTGCTTGCATAAGTATTCAACCCCCACACATTAATATTTGGTAGAGCCACCTTTCGCTGCAATAACAGCTTTAAGTCTTTTGGGGTAAGTATGTACCAGCTTTGCACACAGTGTCGGAGTGATTTTGGCCCATTCTTCTTGGCAGATTTGCTCCAGGTTGTTCAGGTTGGTTGGACGACGCTTGTGGACCATAATTTTCAAATAGTGCCACAGATTCTCAATGGGATTGAGATCAGGACTTTGACTGGGCCACTGTAGGACATTAACCTTTTTGTTCTTGAGCCACTCCAACGTTGCTTTGGCCTTGTGCTTGGGATCATTGTCCTGCTGAAAGGTAAATTTCCTGCCAAGCTTCAGTTTTTAGTGGACTGAAGCAGGTTGTCTTCAGTATTTCCCTGTATTTTGCTCCATCCATTCTTCCTTCAATTTTAACAAGATGCCCAGTCCCTGCTGATGAGAAGTATCCACACAGCATGATGCTGCCACCACCATACTTCACTGTAGGGATGGTGTGTCTTGAGGCATGGGCAGTGTTAGGTTTGCCACACATAGCACTTTGAGTTTTGGCCAAAAGCCTACCTTGGTTTCATCTGACCACAAAACCTTTTCCCACATCGTAGTTGGGTCACTCTCATGCTTTCTGGCAAACTCCAGACATGCTTTCAGATGGTACCTTTTGAGTAACGGCTTCTTTCTTGCCACCTTCCCATACAGGCCAGTGTTATGCAGAGCTCTTGATATGGTTGACTGGTGCACCATTACTCCACTCCCAGCCACTGAACTCTGTAGCTCCTTCAAAGTGATTGTTGGCCTCTCTGTGGCTTCTCTCACAAGTCTCTTTCTTGTTTGAGCGCTGAGTTTTGAGGGACGGCCTTTTCTTGGCAGTGTCTAGGTGGTGTGATGCAGCTTCCACTTCTTGATTATTGATCCAGCTGTGCTCACTGGGATACCCAAACACTTGGATATTATTTTGTACCCTTTCCCTAATCTATGCATTTGTATTACTTTATCTCTAACTTCTGTAGAATGCTCTTTGGTCTTCATTTTCCTTCAGATTCACAGCCTGACCAATGATCCTTCAACAGTGGGGTTTTATCCAGAAAATGTGACAGCAACTTTAATGGCTCACAGGTGGAGGCCAATGGTAAGGTAATTGTGTCCTCGTTAGGGCAATTTTTTCATCGGTGTAAACTGGGAGCTTCCACAGCACAGGGTTGAATACTTATGCAAGCAAGATATTTCAGTTTTTTATTTTTCTTAAAAATATTTCCCAACATAAAACCAATGTCACCTTACAATAATTGATTTTGAGTTTCAGTGTTTTAAAATAAAATATCAAACAGAACGAAATTTCAATGTACCATTTGTAATTCAGTAATATGAGAGAATTGGTCAGAGGTCTGAATACTTTTGCAAGGCACTGTATATATATATATATATATACAGTGCCTTGCATAAGTATTCACCCCTTGACTTTTCCACATTTTGTAGTGTTACAACCTGGAATTAAAATGGATTTAATTGGGATTTTTACCATTTGATTTACACAAAAATACTTTGAAGGTGCAAAATATTTTTTATTGTGACACAAAAGTTGTTTAAACAAAAAAGACATTTGTTGGTTGCATAAGTATTCACCCCCTGAGTCAATACTTGGTAGAAGCACCTTTGACAGCAATTACAGCTCTGAGTCTTTTGGGTAAGTCTCTACCAGCTTTGCACATCTGGATCCTGCAATTTTTGCCCATTCTTCTTGTCAAAATTGCTCAAGCTCTGTCAAGTTGGATGGGGACCGTTGGTGAACAGCAATTTTCAAGTCTTGCCACAGATTCTCAATCGGATTGAGGTCTGGGCTTTGACTGGGCCATTCTAAGACATTCAGGTTCTTGTTTTTAAACCACTCCAGTGTAGCTTTGGCTGTGTGTTTAGGGTCATTGTCCTGCTGGAAGGTGAACCTCCGCCCCAGTCATAGGTCTCTTGCAGACTGAAACAGGTTTTCCTCTAGAGTTTCCCTGTATTTGGCTCCATCCATCTTGCCCTCAATCCTGACCAGTTTCCAAATCCCTGCCGGTGAAAAGCATCCCCATAACATGATGCTGCTACCACCATGCTTCACCGTGGGGATCGTGTTGTCAGGGTGATGAGCAGTGTTGGCTTTGCGCCACACATAGCATTTTGCGCTAAGGCCAAAAAGTTCAATTTTGGTCTCATCAGACCAGAGAACCTTTTTCCACATGTTTGCTGTGTCTCCCACATGCTTTTTGGCAAAATCCAAACAGGATTTGATATGGGTTTTTTTCAGCAATGGCTTTCTTCTCGCCACTCTTCCATAAAGCCCAGCTTTGTGGAACATCCGGGTTATAGTTGTCCTATGGACGGTTTCTCCCATCTCAGCTGTGGATCTCTCCAGCTCCTTCAGAGTTACCATTGGCCTCTTGGTTGCTTCTCTGACTAATGCCCTCCTTACCTGGTCACTGTGTTTTGGTGGACGGCCTTCTCTAGGCAGAGTCGCGGTTGTGTCATATTCTTTCCATTTTTTAATAATGGATTTAACGGTGCTCCGGGGGATGTTCAAAATTGGGGATATTTTTTTATAACCCAACCCTGATTGGTGCTTCTCCAGAACTTTATCCCTGACTTGTTTTGATAGCTCCTTGGTCTTCATGATGCTGTTTGTTTAGATATGCTCTCTAACAAACTCTGGGGCCTTCCAGAAACAGATGTATTTAATCTGAGATCATGTGACACTTTAATTGCATACAGGTGGACTCCATTCAACTAATTATGTGACTTCTGAAGGCAATTGGTTGAACCAGAGCTTATTTAGGGGTGTCACAGCAAAGGGGGTGAATACTTATGCAATGAAGACTTTTCAGTTTTTTATTTGTAAATATGTAGATTTTTTTCCCCAATTCGACATTATGGACTATTTTGTGTAGATCAGTGACAAAAAATCCTAATTAAATCCATTTTAATTCCAGGTTGTAACACTACAAAATGTGGAAAAGTCCAAGGGGGGTGAATACTTATGCAAGGCACTGTATATATATATATATATATATATATATATATATATATATATATATATATATATATATATATATATATATATATATATATACACACACAGTACTGTGCAAAAGTTTTAGGCAGGTGTGAAAAAATGCTGTAAAGTAAGAATGCTTTCAAAAATAGACATGTTAATAGTTTATATTTATCAATTAACAAAATGCAAAGTGAGTGAACAGAAGAAAAATCTACATCAAATCAATATTTGGTGTGACCACCCTTTGCCTTCAAAACAGCATCAATTCTTCTAGGTACACTTGCACACAGTTTTTGAAGGAACTCGGCAGGTAGGTTAGCCCAAACATCTTGGAGAACTAACCACAGTTCTTCTGTGGATTTAGGCTGCCTCAGTTGCTTCTCTCTCTTCATGTAATCCCAGACAGACTCGATGATGTTGAGATCAGGGCTCTGTGGGAGCCATACCATCACTTCCAGGACTCCTTGTTCTTCTTTACGCTGAAGATAGTTCTTAATGACTTTCGCTGTATGTTTGGGGTCGTTGTCATGCTGCAGAATAAATTTGGGGCCAATCAGATGCCTCCCTGATGGTATTGCATGATGGATAAGTATCTGCTTGTACTTCTCAGCATTGAGGAGACCATTAATTCTGACCAAATCCCCAACTCCATTTGCAGAAATGCAGCCCCAAACTTGCAAGGAACCTCCACCATGCTTCACTGTTGCCTGCAGACACTCATTCGTGTACCGCTCTCCAGCCCTTCGCGAACAAACTGCCTTCTGCTACAGCCAAATATTTCAAATTTTGACTCATCAGTCCAGAGCACCTGCTGCCATTTTTCTGCACCCCAGTTCCTGTGTTTTCGTGCATAGTTGAGTCACTTGGCCTTGTTTCCACGTCGGAGGTATGGCTTTTTGGCCGCAAGTCTTCCATGAAGGCCACTTCTGACCAGACTTCTCCGGATAGTAGATGGTTGTACCAGGGTCCCACTGTTTTCTGCCAATTCTGAGCTGATGGCACTGCTGGACATCTTCCGATTGCGAAGGGAAGTAAGCATGATGTGTCTTTCATCTGCTGCAGTAAGTTTCCTTGGCCGACCACTGCGTCTCACGGTCCTCAACGTTGCCCGTTTCTTTGTGCTTCTTCAAAAGAGCTTGGACAGCACATCTGGAAACCCCTGTCTGCCTTGAAATTTCTGCCTGGGAGAGACCTTGTTGATGCAGTATAACTACCTTGTGTCTTGTTGCTGTGCTCAGTCTTGCCATGGTGTATGACTTTTGACAGTAAACTGTCTTCAGCAACCTCACCTTGTTAGCTGAGTTTGGCTGTTCCTCACCCAGTTTTATTCCTCCTACACAGCTGTTTCTGTTTCAGTTAATGATTGTGTTTCAACCTACATATTGAATTGATGATCATTAGCACCTGTTTGGTATAATTGTTTAATCATACACCTAACTATATGCCTACAAAATCACTGACTTTGTGCAAGTGTACCTAGAAGAATTGATGCTGTTTTGAAGGCAAAGGGTGGTCACACCAAAGATGGATTTGATTTAGATTTTTCTTCTGTTCACTCACTTTGCATTTAGTTAATTGATAAATATAATCTATTAACATGTCTATTTTTGAAAGCATTCTTACTTTACAGCATTTTTTCACACCTGCCTAAAACTTTTGCACAGTACTATATATATATATATACATATATATATATACACACACACACACACATACATATACACACACACATACAAATACCATTTGTTTCTTGTGCAGCATAAAGGACATGTCGGGGAAAATCCTAATCTTTGAATTACCATACTATAGATCTCCTTTCTTTCGAGCAGCCACAAGAATGCTGACTTTGCTCTCTCCATTCCTATGGGATCGCCTTCGGGAAAGCCAAGAATTGTAGGGAACCATTCCCACCCTCGACCCCTCGGGGAATCCCACAAGTCTTAGATTTTTACGCCTGGCATGGTTCTCAAAGTCATCCATTTTGTCTTGAAGTTCCAAAATAGCTACATCTCTGCTCTTCTTACATTAGGCTATTTCCTGATGCAGGGCCAGCATTGCAGCCTCTTGGTCCCCATGTCTTGACTCCAGCTCTGATACCATCTTATTCGTAGATTGTAATTCATGAATTACCTTCAATTGAATTGAATTGTCAATTTTATGAAGACGGGTGTCGATGGTGTCTTGTATTATGGAGATGCCATTATCCATTTCAGAAATGAACCACGAAGGGGGCGAAGGCGAGTCTGTCAGTGCATCCGCGGCTGAGGAAGGTGTCTCTCCTGGGAGGGCCGCATCTTTCTTGCTGTCCGGGTTCTTTTTTGAACAATGTAATATATATTGTTGTCTCTATCAGATTATCAGAATCTCTAGCAGAATCAGATTAAAAAGGATTTAGTTGAGACTCTTAAGGAGCTGATGTGGCACTTCCTTTCAGCACACTGCCATCACATCATCCTTACCAGCATTTTTAGACCCAATTTGAAATGCATGATTTGAATGCCGATCAACAACAGACACCTCATGGTACCAAGCTACTGAACCACCTGCATTCATAGTGCCTGACCAGTAGGGGCCACTGAAGTGCAATGAGGTGAAATATCCCCTGTCGATATTCCTCTCCTTTATGTGGCTGCATATGCAATGCACCCAGTGGGCCCCCAGTCAAGACTGGTGATTTTAACCAAGCAATATTTCACTGGATGCTCCACCGGGCACTACTCCATTTGAAACCTTCTTGATGTTACAGCTTGAACAATGTTGATCCCCCTTCAGTATTCAGCATATCAATAGAGTAGCATCCTGGATAGACCAGCCGCCCTTTTAAGGTCCCCTTATTTACAGCAAGACCCTCAACTTGAATCGCATTCAAAAATGGATCTGATTGTGGGTTTACCAGAACCGTTTTCAGAGATGAGAACAGTCGTACGAAGGCTATAGTCCAGGATCCCAAACCTAATGGCAATATGTACGATTAAGCTTTTTGTTTGTTTTGTTTTGTTTCAGTGCCCAAACAAAGACTGGCTATAGTCTGTGTGGTGACACTTTTCAATAAGTGAGGGTTCCTATTAACTTCCAAGAGTCTGAACTTTGAGTTGATCCAGAATGAATTCATTTTCAGCTGCTTCAATTTGCTTTACTACTTTTAGGTGGTCTTAGTATTTTTATGTTTGATCAAAATATTGACATTTTACCCTTTAAATATGATTGAACATTGCCAGCAAGACAAGACATATTGTTTGAGGGCCTAACGGAACCAGCACTGTTGTACAGTATTTAGAAAAGGTTGTTATCCATTGCATGGATAACAACTGCACTGAACTGCACGGAACTTGTCAGCTGAAACTGAAATACTCTATATAAGCAAAGGGCCATCACTGCCCAAGGACTCAGTCAAGGAGCATGGCTGAGGAGAATCCGAGACTGTAGGGCTATAAAGAAAGCCAAGGCTGAGGATGAAACATTTTCACTTTTCAACAGACCTTATTTTATGATAACCGTATTTGGATTAATGTCATTAAAACAGATGGGGTTTGAGACTCACAGCATGAGCAAGGGAAATACACAGTTACATCAGTTTTATTTCCAAATAATCCTTGTGTGAATGTGTGAGGTTTGAATGTTGCAAGAGCAGTCGCTCTGTAGGGTACAACACAATTTTCTGTTGACCAGGAGCATTCTTGAGCTGACAGGTCATGCATCATTGGCCAATAGTTACAATGTGGTTCTACCTACGCAATTGAAACAACACATCTCTTTTTGGTGGCTCACACTTGTAAGTGTGTGTCGGCCAACACATGTCTGCTGGTGGTTAGGAGTTCAGTTCTTCAGCTTTTGTCTAACAAAACAACGCACACAACGGGAGTAAATACAGATGAAGTAAAGTTAGACCAGTTAAGAGCATTGACTAAGCCATTTTATTCATTATGACAGAATCAGTTTAAAGTATTGCAATATGTCAAAGTCATTATTGCTGGTATATTTAATAAAATACATGGGAATTTTACGACCACAAAATAATTTGCTTGGATATAAGGTAATTAAAAAAATTAACACATTATGCATTTTATAAACCACCCCATTCAAATTTCTAATGGTGTGTACTGGTGGATATTAAACATGGGATGTTTAAAGATATTCCAGTCCTGCCAGCTCTCAGCCTCTGCCACTTTAGGAAATCTTGTGGTGTAGAATGGCTTTAAATACAACAAGCAAAGTATTCACTGGATTAAGATAGAAGCTAGGAAAATTCCCAGCATAGTCCTCTGTTGTGTCAGGGCTGAAAACCAGGCTTTCAGAGTTTGCAGCTCTGTTTAGCCTGAAGAGGTAAATCTGTGCTCATAAACAGCAATACTTAAATGAATCTAAACTTGTGTCCAGTGAAAGGGAGTATAATATGCCAGTTGGAACAGTGGTAAGTGCGGTTACACAGAAGACGTGAAGCTGGAATGTTACATCCTGTGTGTGGTAGTGTAGGAGGAAGACAAGCCACTAAACGAAAACACGTCAGCCCTCGACTTTGAAGGAAGTCGCTGGATATTTGAGTGTGGTTTAATGAGTTTGAATTACATCATGTACTGTAGGAGGATGGCAACCATAACAGGCATCCTTCAGTGAGAAATAACAGCATAAAACACTATGAGATTGTCACAAAGACGGCAGCAGTGGGTGACGTCAGACCAGAAACAGGAAGTAACACACAACAGACAGTGAGGTTGGTGAAGCTGAGCACTTGGTTGGGCTCAGCATTTAATAAACAAAATAAAAGAACACAAAACAGGACACGGCACTTTGCCAAAATAAACAGACATAAACAAAGCGGACTATACAGACACTGACACACAGGGACGAACAAACACGGTGAGCACAAACTAATCTTCTTCTTATCTTTATCTCTCCTTCTCCACACCCGTTCTCCACTCTCGAACACCTAACCCGAGTGAGTGAAACGTGCATCTATATATACTGTTGTGCTGGGATTCAATTACTAATTAATTATTCACTTGAATCCCAGCACGTGAATTAATTATGTGCAACCTCGTGCCTAACTACAATTATACATTTTAAACACCGTGAAACACAGACCGCTTATATCCCGTGTACCAATCGCTATACACCAACATTAACACATGCAACATGCAACATATAACACAAACTACGCACAAGGGCGTGGCCACATTACCACATATACCCCCCCTTGTGCAGCACACATGGCCTCAACGGCCACCTCCCCATAAAGACCCAGCAGTCCAGGACAAAGTCTCGGGCTGGGAAGGGAGGCTTCAGTGGGCCCATGGCTGGCAATGCTGTCAGCACCCCTGCGGTAGTGGCATGGCTGACAGCATGCTGGTCCATTCCTGCAGCGAAATTGCTGCGGGGATGCTGGTCTCCTGACCTCTCCCCTTTCTTCGTAGCTGGTAGCTCCCTCCTGTGGGGCTCCGGCCACAAGAACTCCTGCAGCGAAACTGCTGCTGGGAAAGTGGTCTCCTGACCTCTCCCCTGTCTTTGTAGCCGGTAGCTCCCTTTCTGGGGCTCCGGCCACCGTACTCCCTGTGGTGGAGGTGCGGGAGGCGGAGACAGCTCCTGCTCCTCTGCTCCGGGCAGTGGCGGAACCAGCAGGTATTCACCCTCTGCTGGTGGAGGTGGGAGGGGCAAGCAGTCCTCCCACGACAAAGAAGGCGGAACCAGCAGGTACTCACCCTCTGCTGGTGGAGGAGGCAGAGGCAGCTCCTGCTGCTCTGCTCCTGGTAGAAGCAATTGAGGTGGTGGAGGCAGAGGCAGCTCCTGCTGCTCTGCTCCTAGTGGTGTCGGAACCAGCAGGTATTCACCCTCTGCTGGTGGAGGTGGGAGGGGCAAGCAGTCCTCCCACGACAAAGAAGGCGGAACCAGCAGGTACTCACCCTCTGCTGGTGGAGGAGGCAGAGGCAGCTCCTGCTGCTCTGCTCCTGGTGGAAGCGGTTGAGGTGGTGGAGGCAGAGGCAGCTCCTGCTCCTCTGCTCCTAGTGGAGGAAGTGGTGGAGGTGTAGTCTCCTGGCGATGGAGGTGCGAGCAGCGTGTAGTCTCCTGGCGATGGAGGTGCGAGCAGCGTGTGGTCTCCTACTGTTGCAGGGGACTGGTGCGGCTCCGCCTCTCTTGCAGGGGACTGGTGCGGCTCTCCCGCTCTTGCAGGGGACTGTGGTGGAGGCAGAGGCAGCTCCTGTTCCTCTCCTCGGGTGGTGGCGGTGGGGAAGTGATACCAGCAGGCGTTCACACTCTGCTGGTGGATGGGAACCCAGCAGGCATTCACCCTCTGCTGGTGGACACGGGGACAGCAGGCATTCACCCTCTGCTGGTGGACACGGGGACAGCAGGCATTCTTCCTCTGCTGGTGGACATGGGGACAGCAGGCATTCTTCCTCTGCTGGTGGAGGTGGAACCAGCAGGCATTCTCCCTCTGCTGGCAGCTTGGGTCCTAGGGCTGTGGAAGCCCGACTTCCCTCTCTTTGGGCTGTGGGCGCACCGACTCCTCCCTTTTGGGCTGTGGGCGCACCGACTCCTCCCTTTTGGGCTGTGGACGCACCGACTCCTCCCTTTTGGGCTGTGGGCGCACGACTCCTCCCTTTTGGGCTGTGGGCGCACCGACTCCTCCCTTTTGGGCTGTGGGCGCACCGACTCCTCCCTTTTGGGCTGTGGGCCTCCGACTCCCCCTCTTGGGCTTAGGGCGTTGGGCTCCCCCCATTCAAGCGTAGGACGTTCGGGCTCCTCCCACTCAGGCGTGGGACGTTCGGGCTCCTCCCACTCAGGCGTGGGGCGTTCGGGCTCCTCCCACTCAGGCGTGGGGCGTTCGGGCTCCTCCCACTCAGGCGTGGGACGTTCGGGCTCCTCCCACTCAGGCGTGGGACGTTCGGGCTCCTCCCACTCCAGGCGTGGGGCGTTGGGCTCCTCCCCTTTGGGCTAGAGAGACAACAGCCTTGTTAGTAGCGGTGCAGGGCACCTTTTAACACCGCCTGCAACTGCTGCGCTGATGTTACTCTGGGCCCCCTTGCTTCTCCTGATCCAGCAGCCAGTCGATCACCTCCTCTGACACTGGGCTGCAGGATGGGTGCTGCTGTTGCTTCCTCTCTAGCGTCTTTCCTCCCTCCATTTCTCCAAAAAAAAAATCCATTTTTTTTTTTTCTTTTCTCTCAAAAAAAACACACGGTACTCCTGCTCTGGTCTGAGTCTTGGAGGCTGGTAATCCCACGATGACACCACGTGTCACAAAGACGGCAGCAGTGGGTGACGTCAGACCAGAAACAGGAAGTAACACACAACAGACAGTGAGGTTGGTGAAGCTGAGCACTTGGTTGGGCTCAGCATTTAATAAACAAAATAAAAGAACACAAAACAGGACACGGCACTTTCGCCAAAATAAACAGACATAAACAAAACGGACTATACAGACACTGACACACAGGGACGAACAAACACGGTGAGCACAAACTAATCTTCTTCTTATCTTTATCTCTCCTTCTCCACACCGTTCTCCACTCTCGAACACCTAACCCGAGTGAGTGAAACGTGCATCTATATATACTGTTGTGCTGGGATTCAATTACTAATTAATTATTCACTTGAATCCCAGCACGTGAATTAATTATGTGCAACCTCGTGCCTAACTACAATTATACATTTTTAAACACCACGTGAAACACAGACCCGCTTATATCCCGTGTACCAATCGCTATACACCAACATTAACACATGCAACATGCAACATATAACACAAACTACGCACAAGGCTGGCCACATTACCACAGAGATATAGCTCTATTGTATCATGGCTGCCTTGGAATGGCTTCAGATATTTTTATTTATTTATTCATTTATACAGAAGATTTACCCATTGAGACCGAGGCCTTATTTACAAGGGGTCCTATTAGACAATAAAACAATTACAAATACAAGCAACACAATAAATACGTGTGTGGTTCAAACTGAGTCAGCAGCCTACAAAAAGAACAACATATATATTCACAAAAATATACAGCCGGCGCTACAAAAGTGTTTGAAAGTCTTGGTATAATCACGGGGTGCTTCGTCTTAGAACGTTGCATCAAAGGTCTCCTTCAGTGGC
>CM060268.1:15409197-15546697 GCA_030684275.1 Acipenser oxyrinchus oxyrinchus
CAGTGTCTGCTTGTCTCTAGCTGCACCGGCTCCCATGGCTCTCCTCAGCAGTGTCTGCTTGAGTCTCTAGCTGCACCGGCTCCCATGGCTCTCCTCAGCAGTGTCTGCTTGAAGTCTCTAGCTGCACCGGCTCCCATGGCTCTCCTCAGCAGTGTCTGCTTGTCTCCAGTTACACCGGCTCCCATGGCTCTCCTCAGCAGTGTCTGCTTGAAGTCTCTAGCTGCACCGGCTCCCATGGCTCTCCTCAGCAGTGTCTGCTTGTCTCCAGCTGCACCGGCTCCCATGGCTCTCCTCAGCAGTGTCTGCTTGTCTCCAGCTGCACCGGCTCCCATGGCTCTCCTCAGCAGTGTCTGCTTGTCTCTAGCTGCACCGGCTCCCATGGCTCTCCTCAGCAGTGTCTGCTTGTCTCCAGCTGCACCGGCTCCCATGGCTCTCCTCAGCAGTGTCTGCTTGTCTCCAGCTGCACCGGCTCCCATGGCTCTCCTCAGCAGTGTCTGCTTGTCTCTAGCTGCACCGGCTCCCATGGCTCTCCTCAGCAGTGTCTGCTTGTCTCTAGCTGCACCGGCTCCCATGGCTCTCCTCAGCAGTGTCTGCTTGTCTCCAGCTACACCGGCTCCCATGGCTCTCCTCAGCAGTGTCTGCTTGAAGTCTCTAGCTGCACCGGCTCCCATGGCTCTCCTCAGCAGTGTCTGCTTGAAGTCTCCAGCTGCACCGGCTCCCATGGCTCTCCTCAGCAGTGTCTGCTTGTCTCCAGCTGCACCGGCTCCCATGGCTCTCCTCAGCAGTGTCTGCTTGAAGTCTCTAGCTGCACCGGCTCCCATGGCTCTCCTCAGCAGTGTCTGCTTGGTCTCCAGCTGCACCGGCTCCCATGGCTCTCCTCAGCAGTGTCTGCTTGTCTCCAGCTGCACCGGCTCCCATGGCTCTCCTCAGCAGTGTCTGCTTGTCTCCAGCTGCACCGGCTCCCATGGCTCTCCTCAGCAGTGTCTGCTTGTGGTCTCAAGCTGCACCGGCTCCTATGGCTCTCCTCAGCAGTGTCTGCTTGAAGTCTCTAGCTGCACCAGCTCCCATGCCTCTCCTCAGCAGTGTCTGCTTGAAGTCTCCAGCTGCACCGGCTCCCATGGCTCTCCTCAGCAGTGTCTGCTTGTCTCCAACTGCACTGGCTCCCATGACTCTCCTCAGCAGTGTCTGCTTGAAGTCTCTAGCTGCACCGGCTTCCATGGCTCTCCTCAGCAGTGTCTGCTTGTCTCCAACTGCACTGGCTCCCATGACTCTCCTCAGCAGTGTCTGCTTGAGTCTCTAGCTGCACCGGCTCCCATGGCTCTCCTCAGCAGTGTCTGCTTGAAGTCTCTAGCTGCACCGGCTCCCATGGCTCTCCTCAGCAGTGTCTGCTTGTCTCTAGCTGCACCGGCTCCCATGGCTCTCCTCAGCAGTGTCTGCTTGAAGTCTCTAGCTGCACCGGCTCCCATGGCTCTCCTCAGCAGTGTCTGCTTGAAGTCTCTAGCTGCACCGGCTCCCATGGCTCTCCTCAGCAGTGTCTGCTTGGTCTCTAGCTGCACCGGCTCCCATGGCTCTCCTCAGCAGTGTCTGCTTGAGTCTCCAGCTGCACCGGCTCCCATGGCTCTCCTCAGCAGTGTCTGCTTGAAGTCTCTAGCTGCACCGGCTCCCATGGCTCTCCTCAGCAGTGTCTGCTTGAAGTCTCTAGCTGCACCGGCTCCCATGGCTCTCCTCAGCAGTGTCTGCTTGTCTCTAGCTGCACCGGCTCCCATGGCTCTCCTCAGCAGTGTCTGCTTGAGTCTCTAGCTGCACCGGCTCCCATGGCTCTCCTCAGCAGTGTCTGCTTGAGTCTCCAGCTGCACCGGCTCCCATGGCTCTCCTCAGCAGTGTCTGCTTGAAGTCTCTAGCTGCACCGGCTCCCATGGCTCTCCTCAGCAGTGTCTGCTTGTCTCTAGCTGCACCGGCTCCCATGGCTCTCCTCAGCAGTGTCTGCTTGAAGTCTCTAGCTGCACCGGCTCCCATGGCTCTCCTCAGCAGTGTCTGCTTGGTCTCTAGCTGCACCGGCTCCCATGGCTCTCCTCAGCAGTGTCTGCTTGGTCTCCAGCTGCACCGGCTCCCATGGCTCTCCTCAGCAGTGTCTGCTTGAGTCTCTAGCTGCACCGGCTCCCATGGCTCTCCTCAGCAGTGTCTGCTTGAGTCTCTAGCTGCACCGGCTCCCATGGCTCTCCTCAGCAGTGTCTGCTTGTCTCTAGCTGCACCGGCTCCCATGGCTCTCCTCAGCAGTGTCTGCTTGGTCTCTAGCTGCACCGGCTCCCATGGCTCTCCTCAGCAGTGTCTGCTTGGTCTCTAGCTGCACCGGCTCCCATGGCTCTCCTCAGCAGTGTCTGCTTGGTCTCTAGCTGCACCGGCTCCCATGGCTCTCCTCAGCAGTGTCTGCTTGAAGTCTCTAGCTGCACCGGCTCCCATGGCTCTCCTCAGCAGTGTCTGCTTGTCTCTAGCTGCACCGGCTCCCATGGCTCTCCTCAGCAGTGTCTGCTTGGTCTCTAGCTGCACCGGCTCCCATGGCTCTCCTCAGCAGTGTCTGCTTGAGTCTCTAGCTGCACCGGCTCCCATGGCTCTCCTCAGCAGTGTCTGCTTGAGTCTCTAGCTGCACCGGCTCCCATGGCTCTCCTCAGCAGTGTCTGCTTGAGTCTCTAGCTGCACCGGCTCCCATGGCTCTCCTCAGCAGTGTCTGCTTGAGTCTCTAGCTGCACCGGCTCCCATGGCTCTCCTCAGCAGTGTCTGCTTGAAGTCTCTAGCTGCACCGGCTCCCATGGCTCTCCTCAGCAGTGTCTGCTTGAAGTCTCTAGCTGCACCGGCTCCCATGGCTCTCCTCAGCAGTGTCTGCTTGTCTCCAGCTGCACCGGCTCCCATGGCTCTCCTCAGCAGTGTCTGCTTGAAGTCTCTAGCTGCACCGGCTCCCATGGCTCTCCTCAGCAGTGTCTGCTTGTCTCCAGCTGCACCGGCTCCCATGGCTCTCCTCAGCAGTGTCTGCTTGAAGTCTCTAGCTGCACCGGCTCCCATGGCTCTCCTCAGCAGTGTCTGCTTGAAGTCTCTAGCTGCACCGGCTCCCATGGCTCTCCTCAGCAGTGTCTGCTTGTCTCCAGCTGCACCGGCTCCCATGGCTCTCCTCAGCAGTGTCTGCTTGAAGTCTCTAGCTGCACCGGCTCCCATGGCTCTCCTCAGCAGTGTCTGCTTGAAGTCTCTAGCTGCACCGGCTCCCATGGCTCTCCTCAGCAGTGTCTGCTTGGTCTCTAGCTGCACCGGCTCCCATGGCTCTCCTCAGCAGTGTCTGCTTGAAGTCTCTAGCTGCACCGGCTCCCATGGCTCTCCTCAGCAGTGTCTGCTTGAAGTCTCTAGCTGCACCGGCTCCCATGGCTCTCCTCAGCAGTGTCTGCTTGTCTCTAGCTGCACCGGCTCCCATGGCTCTCCTCAGCAGTGTCTGCTTGGTCTCCAGCTGCACCGGCTCCCATGGCTCTCCTCAGCAGTGTCTGCTTGAAGTCTCTAGCTGCACCGGCTCCCATGGCTCTCCTCAGCAGTGTCTGCTTGGTCTCCAGCTGCACCGGCTCCCATGGCTCTCCTCAGCAGTGTCTGCTTGGTCTCTAGCTGCACCGGCTCCCATGGCTCTCCTCAGCAGTGTCTGCTTGGTCTCTAGCTGCACCGGCTCCCATGGCTCTCCTCAGCAGTGTCTGCTTGAGTCTCTAGCTGCACCGGCTCCCATGGCTCTCCTCAGCAGTGTCTGCTTGAGTCTCTAGCTGCACCGGCTCCCATGGCTCTCCTCAGCAGTGTCTGCTTGAGTCTCTAGCTGCACCGGCTCCCATGGCTCTCCTCAGCAGTGTCTGCTTGTCTCTAGCTGCACCGGCTCCCATGGCTCTCCTCAGCAGTGTCTGCTTGTCTCTAGCTGCACCGGCTCCCATGGCTCTCCTCAGCAGTGTCTGCTTGGTCTCTAGCTGCACCGGCTCCCATGGCTCTCCTCAGCAGTGTCTGCTTGTCTCTAGCTGCACCGGCTCCCATGGCTCTCCTCAGCAGTGTCTGCTTGGTCTCTAGCTGCACCGGCTCCCATGGCTCTCCTCAGCAGTGTCTGCTTGGTCTCTAGCTGCACCGGCTCCCATGGCTCTCCTCAGCAGTGTCTGCTTAGTCTCTAGCTGCACCGGCTCCCATGGCTCTCCTCAGCAGTGTCTGCTTGGTCTCTAGCTGCACCGGCTCCCATGGCTCTCCTCAGCAGTGTCTGCTTGGTCTCTAGCTGCACCGGCTCCCATGGCTCTCCTCAGCAGTGTCTGCTTGTCTCTAGCTGCACCGGCTCCCATGGCTCTCCTCAGCAGTGTCTGCTTGGTCTCTAGCTGCACCGGCTCCCATGGCTCTCCTCAGCAGTGTCTGCTTGTCTCCAGCTGCACCGGCTCCCATGGCTCTCCTCAGCAGTGTCTGCTTGAGTCTCCAGCTGCACCGGCTCCCATGGCTCTCCTCAGCAGTGTCTGCTTGGTCTCTAGCTGCACCGGCTCCCATGGCTCTCCTCAGCAGTGTCTGCTTGTCTCTAGCTGCACCGGCTCCCATGGCTCTCCTCAGCAGTGTCTGCTTGTCTCCAGCTGCACCGGCTCCCATGGCTCTCCTCAGCAGTGTCTGCTTGTCTCCAGTTACACCGGCTCCCATGGCTCTCCTCAGCAGTGTCTGCTTGAAGTCTCTAGCTGCACCAGCTCCCATGGCTCTCCTCAGCAGTGTCTGCTTGTCTCTAGCTGCACCGGCTCCCATGGCTCTCCTCAGCAGTGTCTGCTTGTCTCTAGCTGCACCGGCTCCCATGGCTCTCCTCAGCAGTGTCTGCTTGTCTCTAGCTGCACCGGCTCCCATGGCTCTCCTCAGCAGTGTCTGCTTGTCTCCAGCTGCACCGGCTCCCATGGCTCTCCTCAGCAGTGTCTGCTTGAAGTCTCTAGCTGCACCGGCTCCCATGGCTCTCCTCAGCAGTGTCTGCTTGTCTCTAGCTGCACCGGCTCCCATGGCTCTCCTCAGCAGTGTCTGCTTGTCTCTAGCTGCACCGGCTCCCATGGCTCTCCTCAGCAGTGTCTGCTTGATGTGTCTAGCTGCACCGGCTCCCATGGCTCCCCTCAGCAGTGTCTGCTTGAAGTCTCTAGCTGCACCGGCTCCCATGGCTTTCCTCAGCAGTGTCTGCTTGTCTCTAGCTGCACCGGCTCCCATGGCTCTCCTCAGCAGTGTCTGCTTGTCTCCAGCTGCACCGGCTCCCATGGCTCTCCTCAGCAGTGTCTGCTTGGTCTCTAGCTGCACCGGCTCCCATGGCTCTCCTCAGCAGTGTCTGCTTGAGTCTCTAGCTGCACCGGCTCCCATGGCTCTCCTCAGCAGTGTCTGCTTGGTCTCTAGCTGCACCGGCTCCCATGGCTCTCCTCAGCAGTGTCTGCTTGTCTCCAGCTGCACCGGCTCCCATGGCTCTCCTCAGCAGTGTCTGCTTGTCTCTAGCTGCACCGGCTCCCATGGCTCTCCTCAGCAGTGTCTGCTTGAGTCTCTAGCTGCACCGGCTCCCATGGCTCTCCTCAGCAGTGTCTGCTTGG
Source organism: Acipenser oxyrinchus oxyrinchus (assembly GCA_030684275.1). Classification (NCBI taxonomy): domain Eukaryota; kingdom Metazoa; phylum Chordata; class Actinopteri; order Acipenseriformes; family Acipenseridae; genus Acipenser; species Acipenser oxyrinchus. The sequence continues at coordinate 15,414,786 of CM060268.1, forward strand.
TCTCTAGCTGCACCGGCTCCCATGGCTCTCCTCAGCAGTGTCTGCTTGTCTCTAGCTGCACCGGCTCCCATGGCTCTCCTCAGCAGTGTCTGCTTGTCTCCAGCTGCACCGGCTCCCATGGCTCTCCTCAGCAGTGTCTGCTTGTCTCTAGCTGCACCGGCTCCCATGGCTCTCCTCAGCAGTGTCTGCTTGAGTCTCTAGCTGCACCGGCTCCCATGGCTCTCCTCAGCAGTGTCTGCTTGTCTCTAGCTGCACCGGCTCCCATGGCTCTCCTCAGCAGTGTCTGCTTGGTCTCTAGCTGCACCGGCTCCCATGGCTCTCCTCAGCAGTGTCTGCTTGGTCTCTAGCTGCACCGGCTCCCATGGCTCTCCTCAGCAGTGTCTGCTTGAAGTCTCTAGCTGCACCGGCTCCCATGGCTCTCCTCAGCAGTGTCTGCTTGTCTCTAGCTGCACCGGCTCCCATGGCTCTCCTCAGCAGTGTCTGCTTGTCTCTAGCTGCACCGGCTCCCATGGCTCTCCTCAGCAGTGTCTGCTTGGTCTCTAGCTGCACCGGCTCCCATGGCTCTCCTCAGCAGTGTCTGCTTGAGTCTCCAGCTGCACCGGCTCCCATGGCTCTCCTCAGCAGTGTCTGCTTGGTCTCCAGCTGCACCGGCTCCCATGGCTCTCCTCAGCAGTGTCTGCTTGAGTCTCTAGCTGCACCGGCTCCCATGGCTCTCCTCAGCAGTGTCTGCTTGTCTCCAGCTGCACCGGCTCCCATGGCTCTCCTCAGCAGTGTCTGCTTGGTCTCTAGCTGCACCGGCTCCCATGGCTCTCCTCAGCAGTGTCTGCTTGGTCTCTAGCTGCACCGGCTCCCATGGCTCTCCTCAGCAGTGTCTGCTTGGTCTCTAGCTGCACCGGCTCCCATGGCTCTCCTCAGCAGTGTCTGCTTGAGTCTCTAGCTGCACCGGCTCCCATGGCTCTCCTCAGCAGTGTCTGCTTGTCTCCAGCTACACCGGCTCCCATGGCTCTCCTCAGCAGTGTCTGCTTGAAGTCTCCAGCTGCACCGGCTCCCATGGCTCTCCTCAGCAGTGTCTGCTTGTCTCTAGCTGCACCGGCTCCCATGGCTCTCCTCAGCAGTGTCTGCTTGAAGTCTCCAGCTGCACCGGCTCCCATGGCTCTCCTCAGCAGTGTCTGCTTGAAGTCTCTAGCTGCACCGGCTCCCATGGCTCTCCTCAGCAGTGTCTGCTTGAGTCTCTAGCTGCACCGGCTCCCATGGCTCTCCTCAGCAGTGTCTGCTTGAGTCTCTAGCTGCACCGGCTCCCATGGCTCTCCTCAGCAGTGTCTGCTTGGTCTCTAGCTGCACCGGCTCCCATGGCTCTCCTCAGCAGTGTCTGCTTGAGTCTCTAGCTGCACCGGCTCCCATGGCTCTCCTCAGCAGTGTCTGCTTGTCTCTAGCTGCACCGGCTCCCATGGCTCTCCTCAGCAGTGTCTGCTTGGTCTCTAGCTGCACCGGCTCCCATGGCTCTCCTCAGCAGTGTCTGCTTGGTCTCTAGCTGCACCGGCTCCCATGGCTCTCCTCAGCAGTGTCTGCTTGTCTCTAGCTGCACCGGCTCCCATGGCTCTCCTCAGCAGTGTCTGCTTGAAGTCTCTAGCTGCACCGGCTCTCATGGCTCTCCTCTGCAGTGTCTGATTGGTCTCTAGCTGCACCGGCTCCCATGGCTCTCCTCAGCACTGTCTGCTTGATGTCTCTAGCTGCACCGTCTCCCATGGCTCTCCTCAGCATTGTCTGCTTGGCTCCAGCTGCACTGGCTCCCATGGCTCTCCTCAGCAGTGTCTGCTTGAAGTCTCTAGCTGCACCGGCTCCCATGGCTCTCCTCAGCAGTGTCTGCTTGTCTCTAGCTGCACCGGCTCCCATGGCTCTCCTCAGCACTGTCTGCTTGAAGTCTCTAGCTGCACCGGCTCCCATGCCTCTCCTCAGCAGTGTCTGCTTGTCTCTAGCTGCACCGGCTCCCATGGCTCTCCTCAGCAGTGTCTGCTTGTCTCCAGCTGCACCGGCTCCCATGGCTCTCCTCAGCAGTATCTGCTTGAAGTCTCTAGCTGCACCGGCTCCCATGGCTCTCCTCAGCAGTGTCTGCTTGAGTCTCTAGCTGCACCGGCTCCCATGGCTCTCCTCAGCAGTGTCTGCTTGAGTCTCTAGCTGCACCGGCTCCCATGGCTCTCCTCAGCAGTGTCTGCTTGAAGTCTCTAGCTGCACCGGCTCCCATGGCTCTCCTCAGCAGTGTCTGCTTGTCTCTAGCTGCACCGGCTCCCATGGCTCTCCTCAGCAGTGTCTGCTTGGTCTCTAGCTGCACCGGCTCCCATGGCTCTCCTCAGCAGTGTCTGCTTGAAGTCTCTAGCTGCACCGGCTCCCATGGCTCTCCTCAGCAGTGTCTGCTTGGTCTCTAGCTGCACCGGCTCCCATGGCTCTCCTCAGCAGTGTCTGCTTGAGTCTCTAGCTGCACCGGCTCCCATGGCTCTCCTCAGCAGTGTCTGCTTGAGTCTCTAGCTGCACCGGCTCCCATGGCTCTCCTCAGCAGTGTCTGCTTGGTCTCTAGCTGCACCGGCTCCCATGGCTCTCCTCAGCAGTGTCTGCTTGAAGTCTCTAGCTGCACCGGCTCCCATGGCTCTCCTCAGCAGTGTCTGCTTGAGTCTCTAGCTGCACCGGCTCCCATGGCTCTCCTCAGCAGTGTCTGCTTGTCTCTAGCTGCACCGGCTCCCATGGCTCTCCTCAGCAGTGTCTGCTTGGTCTCTAGCTGCACCGGCTCCCATGGCTCTCCTCAGCAGTGTCTGCTTGGTCTCTAGCTGCACCGGCTCCCATGGCTCTCCTCAGCAGTGTCTGCTTGAGTCTCTAGCTGCACCGGCTCCCATGGCTCTCCTCAGCAGTGTCTGCTTGAGTCTCTAGCTGCACCGGCTCCCATGGCTCTCCTCAGCAGTGTCTGCTTGTCTCTAGCTGCACCGGCTCCCATGGCTCTCCTCAGCAGTGTCTGCTTGAAGTCTCTAGCTGCACCGGCTCCCATGGCTCTCCTCAGCAGTGTCTGCTTGGTCTCTAGCTGCACCGGCTCCCATGGCTCTCCTCAGCAGTGTCTGCGTGAGGTCTCTAGCTGCACCGGCTCCCATGGCTCTCCTCAGCAGTGTCTGCTTGAAGTCTCTAGCTGCACCGGCTCCCATGGCTCTCCTCAGCAGTGTCTGCTTGAAGTCTCTAGCTGCACCGGCTCCCATGGCTCTCCTCAGCAGTATCTGCTTGAAGTCTCCAGCTGCACCGGCTCCCATGGCTCTCCTCAGCAGTGTCTGCTTGAAGTCTCTAGCTGCACCGGCTCCCATGGCTCTCCTCAGCAGTGTCTGCTTGAAGTCTCTAGCTGCACCGGCTCCCATGGCTCTCCTCAGCAGTGTCTGCTTGAAGTCTCCAGCTGCACCGGCTCCCATGGCTCTCCTCAGCAGTGTCTGCTTGAAGTCTCTAGCTGCACCGGCTCCCATGGCTCTCCTCAGCAGTGTCTGCTTGTCTCTAGCTGCACCGGCTCCCATGGCTCTCCTCAGCAGTGTCTGCTTGTGGTCTCTAGCTGCACCGGCTCCCATGGCTCTCCTCAGCAGTGTCTGCTTGAAGTCTCTAGCTGCACCGGCTCCCATGGCTCTCCTCAGCAGTGTCTGCTTGTCTCCAGCTACACCGGCTCCCATGGCTCTCCTCAGCAGTGTCTGCTTGAAGTCTCTAGCTGCACCGGCTCCCATGGCTCTCCTCAGCAGTGTCTGCTTGAAGTCTCTAGCTGCACCGGCTCCCATGGCTCTCCTCAGCAGTGTCTGCTTGAAGTCTCTAGCTGCACCGGCTCCCATGGCTCTCCTCAGCAGTGTCTGCTTGAGTCTCTAGCTGCACCGGCTCCCATGGCTCTCCTCAGCAGTGTCTGCTTGGTCTCTAGCTGCACCGGCTCCCATGGCTCTCCTCAGCAGTGTCTGCTTGAGTCTCTAGCTGCACCGGCTCCCATGGCTCTCCTCAGCAGTGTCTGCTTGAGTCTCTAGCTGCACCGGCTCCCATGGCTCTCCTCAGCAGTGTCTGCTTGAGTCTCTAGCTGCACCGGCTCCCATGGCTCTCCTCAGCAGTGTCTGCTTGAGTCTCTAGCTGCACCGGCTCCCATGGCTCTCCTCAGCAGTGTCTGCTTGGTCTCTAGCTGCACCGGCTCCCATGGCTCTCCTCAGCAGTGTCTGCTTGAAGTCTCCAGCTGCACCGGCTCCCATGGCTCTCCTCAGCAGTGTCTGCTTGGTCTCTAGCTGCACCGGCTCCCATGGCTCTCCTCAGCAGTGTCTGCTTGTCTCTAGCTGCACCGGCTCCCATGGCTCTCCTCAGCAGTGTCTGCTTGAGTCTCTAGCTGCACCGGCTCCCATGGCTCTCCTCAGCAGTGTCTGCTTGAAGTCTCTAGCTGCACCGGCTCCCATGGCTCTCCTCAGCAGTGTCTGCTTGGTCTCCAGCTGCACCGGCTCCCATGGCTCTCCTCAGCAGTGTCTGCTTGTCTCTAGCTGCACCGGCTCCCATGGCTCTCCTCAGCAGTGTCTGCTTGTCTCTAGCTGCACCGGCTCCCATGGCTCTCCTCAGCAGTGTCTGCTTGAAGTCTCTAGCTGCACCGGCTCCCATGGCTCTCCTCAGCAGTGTCTGCTTGAGTCTCTAGCTGCACCGGCTCCCATGGCTCTCCTCAGCAGTGTCTGCTTGAGTCTCTAGCTGCACCGGCTCCCATGGCTCTCCTCAGCAGTGTCTGCTTGTCTCCAGCTGCACCGGCTCCCATGGCTCTCCTCAGCAGTGTCTGCTTGAAGTCTCTAGCTGCACCGGCTCCCATGGCTCTCCTCAGCAGTGTCTGCTTGTCTCCAGCTGCACCGGCTCCCATGGCTCTCCTCAGCAGTGTCTGCTTGAAGTCTCTAGCTGCACCGGCTCCCATGGCTCTCCTCAGCAGTGTCTGCTTGTCTCCAGCTGCACCGGCTCCCATGGCTCTCCTCAGCAGTGTCTGCTTGTCTCCAGCTGCACCGGCTCCCATGGCTCTCCTCAGCAGTGTCTGCTTGAAGTCTCTAGCTGCACCGGCTCCCATGGCTCTCCTCAGCAGTGTCTGCTTGGTCTCTAGCTGCACCGGCTCCCATGGCTCTCCTCAGCAGTGTCTGCTTGGTCTCTAGCTGCACCGGCTCCCATGGCTCTCCTCAGCAGTGTCTGCTTGAGTCTCTAGCTGCACCGGCTCCCATGGCTCTCCTCAGCAGTGTCTGCTTGGTCTCTAGCTGCACCGGCTCCCATGGCTCTCCTCAGCAGTGTCTGCTTGAGTCTCTAGCTGCACCGGCTCCCATGGCTCTCCTCAGCAGTGTCTGCTTGTCTCTAGCTGCACCGGCTCCCATGGCTCTCCTCAGCAGTGTCTGCTTGTCTCTAGCTGCACCGGCTCCCATGGCTCTCCTCAGCAGTGTCTGCTTGTCTCTAGCTGCACCGGCTCCCATGGCTCTCCTCAGCAGTGTCTGCTTGTCTCTAGCTGCACCGGCTCCCATGGCTCTCCTCAGCAGTGTCTGCTTGTCTCTAGCTGCACCGGCTCCCATGGCTCTCCTCAGCAGTGTCTGCTTGAAGTCTCTAGCTGCACCGGCTCCCATGGCTCTCCTCAGCAGTGTCTGCTTGAGTCTCTAGCTGCACCGGCTCCCATGGCTCTCCTCAGCAGTGTCTGCTTGAGTCTCTAGCTGCACCGGCTCCCATGGCTCTCCTCAGCAGTGTCTGCTTGTCTCTAGCTGCACCGGCTCCCATGGCTCTCCTCAGCAGTGTCTGCTTGGTCTCTAGCTGCACCGGCTCCCATGGCTCTCCTCAGCAGTGTCTGCTTGAGTCTCTAGCTGCACCGGCTCCCATGGCTCTCCTCAGCAGTGTCTGCTTGAAGTCTCTAGCTGCACCGGCTCCCATGGCTCTCCTCAGCAGTGTCTGCTTGAAGTCTCTAGCTGCACCGGCTCCCATGGCTCTCCTCAGCAGTGTCTGCTTGAAGTCTCTAGCTGCACCGGCTCCCATGGCTCTCCTCAGCAGTGTCTGCTTGAAGTCTCTAGCTGCACCGGCTCCCATGGCTCTCCTCAGCAGTGTCTGCTTGAAGTCTCTAGCTGCACCGGCTCCCATGGCTCTCCTCAGCAGTGTCTGCTTGTCTCTAGCTGCACCGGCTCCCATGGCTCTCCTCAGCAGTGTCTGCTTGTCTCTAGCTGCACCGGCTCCCATGGCTCTCCTCAGCAGTGTCTGCTTGTCTCCAGCTGCACCGGCTCCCATGGCTCTCCTCAGCAGTGTCTGCTTGTCTCCAGCTGCACCGGCTCCCATGGCTCTCCTCAGCAGTGTCTGCTTGAAGTCTCTAGCTGCACCGGCTCCCATGGCTCTCCTCAGCAGTGTCTGCTTGTGATCTCTAGCTGCACCGGCTCCCATGGCTCTCCTCAGCAGTGTCTGCTTGTCTCCAGCTGCACCGGCTCCCATGGCTCTCCTCAGCAGTGTCTGCTTGTCTCTAGCTGCACCGGCTCCCATGGCTCTCCTCAGCAGTGTCTGCTTGTCTCTAGCTGCACCGGCTCCCATGGCTCTCCTCAGCAGTGTCTGCTTGAGTCTCTAGCTGCACCGGCTCCCATGGCTCTCCTCAGCAGTGTCTGCTTGAAGTCTCTAGCTGCACCGGCTCCCATGGCTCTCCTCAGCAGTGTCTGCTTGAGTCTCTAGCTGCACCGGCTCCCATGGCTCTCCTCAGCAGTGTCTGCTTGATCTCTAGCTGCACCGGCTCCCATGGCTCTCCTCAGCAGTGTCTGCTTGAAGTCTCTAGCTGCACCGGCTCCCATGGCTCTCCTCAGCAGTGTCTGCTTGAAGTCTCTAGCTGCACCGGCTCCCATGGCTCTCCTCAGCAGTGTCTGCTTGATGTGTCTAGCTGCACCGGCTCCCATGGCTCTCCTCAGCAGTGTCTGCTTGAAGTCTCTAGCTGCACCGGCTCCCATGGCTCTCCTCAGCAGTGTCTGCTTGAAGTCTCTAGCTGCACCGGCTCCCATGGCTCTCCTCAGCAGTGTCTGCTTGAAGTCTCTAGCTGCACCGGCTCCCATGGCTCTCCTCAGCAGTGTCTGCTTGTCTCTAGCTGCACCGGCTCCCATGGCTCTCCTCAGCAGTGTCTGCTTGTCTCCAGCTGCACCGGCTCCCATGGCTCTCCTCAGCAGTGTCTGCTTGAAGTCTCTAGCTGCACCGGCTCCCATGGCTCTCCTCAGCAGTGTCTGCTTGAAGTCTCTAGCTGCACCGGCTCCCATGGCTCTCCTCAGCAGTGTCTGCTTGAAGTCTCTAGCTGCACCGGCTCCCATGGCTCTCCTCAGCAGTGTCTGCTTGTCTCTAGCTGCACCGGCTCCCATGGCTCTCCTCAGCAGTGTCTGCTTGAAGTCTCTAGCTGCACCGGCTCCCATGGCTCTCCTCAGCAGTGTCTGCTTGAAGTCTCTAGCTGCACCGGCTCCCATGGCTCTCCTCAGCAGTGTCTGCTTGTCTCTAGCTGCACCGGCTCCCATGGCTCTCCTCAGCAGTGTCTGCTTGTCTCTAGCTGCACCGGCTCCCATGGCTCTCCTCAGCAGTGTCTGCTTGAAGTCTCCAGCTGCACCGGCTCCCATGGCTCTCCTCAGCAGTGTCTGCTTGAAGTCTCTAGCTGCACCGGCTCCCATGGCTCTCCTCAGCAGTGTCTGCTTGTCTCTAGCTGCACCGGCTCCCATGGCTCTCCTCAGCAGTGTCTGCTTGAAGTCTCTAGCTGCACCGGCTCCCATGGCTCTCCTCAGCAGTGTCTGCTTGAAGTCTCTAGCTGCACCGGCTCCCATGCCTCTCCTCAGCAGTGTCTGCTTGTCACTAGCTGCACCGTCTCCCATGGCTCTCCTCAGCAGTGTCTGCTTGTCTCCAGCTGCACCGGCTCCCATGGCTCTCCTCAGCAGTGTCTGCTTGTCTCCAGCTGCACCGGCTCCCATGGCTCTCCTCAGCAGTGTCTGCTTGAAGTCTCTAGCTGCACCGGCTCCCATGGCTCTCCTCAGCAGTGTCTGCTTGAAGTCTCCAGCTGCACCGGCTCCCATGGCTCTCCTCAGCAGTGTCTGCTTGTCTCTAGCTGCACCGGCTCCCATGGCTCTCCTCAGCACTGTCTGCTTGAAGTCTCTAGCTGCACCGGCTCCCATGGCTCTCCTCAGCAGTGTCTGCTTGAAGTCTCTAGCTGCACCGGCTCCCATGGCTCTCCTCAGCATTGTCTGCTTGTCTCCAGCTGCACCGGCTCCCATGGCTCTCCTCAGCAGTGTCTGCTTGAAGTCTCTAGCTGCACCGGCTCCCATGGCTCTCCTCAGCAGTGTCTGCTTGAAGTCTCTAGCTGCACCGGCTCCCATGGCTCTCCTCAGCAGTGTCTGCTTGAGTCTCTAGCTGCACCGGCTCCCATGGCTCTCCTCAGCAGTGTCTGCTTGAAGTCTCTAGCTGCACCGGCTCCCATGGCTCTCCTCAGCAGTGTCTGCTTGTCTCCAGCTGCACTGGCTCCCATGGCTCTCCTCAGCAGTGTCTGCTTGTCTCCAGCTGCACCGGCTCCCATGGCTCTCCTCAGCAGTGTCTGCTTGAAGTCTCTAGCTGCACCAGCTCCCATGGCTCTCCTCAGCAGTGTCTGCTTGAAGTCTCTAGCTGCACCGGCTCCCATGGCTCTCCTCAGCAGTGTCTGCTTGTCTCTAGCTGCACCGGCTCCCATGGCTCTCCTCAGCAGTGTCTGCTTGTCTCTAGCTGCACCGGCTCCCATGGCTCTCCTCAGCAGTGTCTGCTTGTCTCCAGCTGCACCGGCTCCCATGGCTCTCCTCAGGAGTGTCTGCTTAAAGTCTCTAGCTGCACTGGCTCCCATGGCTCTCCTCAGCAGTGTCTGCTTGTCTCTAGCTGCACCAGCTCCCATGGCTGTCTCCTCAGCAGTGTCTGCTTGAAGTCTCCAGCTGCACCGGCTCCCATGGCTCTCCTCAGCAGTGTCTGCTTGAAGTCTCCAGCTGCACCGGCTCCCATGGCTCTCCTCAGCAGTGTCTGCTTGAAGTCTCCAGCTGCACTGGCTCCCATGGCTCTCCTCAGCAGTGTCTGCTTGAAGTCTCCAGCTGCACTGGCTCCCATGGCTCTCCTCAGCAGTGTCTGCTTGTCTCTAGCTGCACCGGCTCCCATGGCTCTCCTCAGCAGTGTCTGCTTGTCTCTAGCTGAACTGGCTCCCATGGCTCTCCTCAGCAGTGTCTGCTTGAAGTCTCTAGTTGCACTGGCTCCCATGGCTCTCCTCAGCAGTGTCTGCTTGAAGTCTCTAGCTGCACCGGCTCCCATGGCTGTCTCCTCAGCATTGTCTGCTTGTCTCCAGCTGCACTGGCTCCCATGACTCTGCTCAGCAGTGTCTGCTTGTCTCCAGCTGCACCGGCTCCCATGGCTCTCCTCAGCAGTGTCTGCTTGAAGTCTCTAGCTGCACCGGCTCCCATGGCTCTCCTCAGCAGTGTCTGCTTGAAGTCTCTAGCTGCACCGGCTCCCATGGCTCTCCTCAGCAGTGTCTGCTTGATGTGTCTAGCTGCACCGGCTCCCATGGCTCTCCTCAGCAGTGTCTGCTTGAAGTCTCCAGCTGCACCGGCTCCCATGGCTCTCCTCAGCAGTGTCTGCTTGAAGTCTCCAGCTGCACCGGCTCCCATGGCTCTCCTCAGCAGTGTCTGCTTGTCACTAGCTGCACCGGCTCCCATGGCTCTCCTCAGCAGTGTCTGCTTGAAGTCTCTAGCTGCACTGGCTCCCATGGCTCTCCTCAGCAGTGTCTGCTTGAAGTCTCCAGCTGCACCGGCTCCCATGACTCTCCTCAGCAGTGTCTGCTTGTCTCTAGCTGCACCGGCTCCCATGGCTCTCCTCAGCAGTGTCTGCTTGAACTCTAGCTGCACCGGCTCCCATGGCTCTCCTCAGCAGTGTCTGCTTGAAGTCTCTAGCTGCACTGGCTCCCATGGCTTTCCTCAGCAGTGTCTGCTTGAAGTCTCCAGCTGCACCGGCTCCCATGGCTTTCCTCAGCAGTGTCTGCTTGAAGTCTCTAGCTGCACCGGCTCCCATGGCTCTCCTCAGCAGTGTCTGCTTGTCTCCAGCTGCACCGGCTCCCATGACTCTGCTCAGCAGTGTCTGCTTGTCTCTAGCTGCACCGGCTCCCATGGCTCTCCTCAGCAGTGTCTGCTTGACATTTTGGAGGCATTCTCACCAATTTATTTTCCTATCCTTTGTCACAAAAAAAGTGTTAAAGAAAAGTAGTAGGACTGGGAGAATGACTTGAATGAATCAAAATTCACTTCTTTTAAGACAAATATATTTGATTTGAACAACCGCATTTCAAGTTACAAAAAAGTGACTCTCGAAACTTACTCCCATACAGATACCAGATGTTTGCATTGCTAAAACAGTTGAGTGCTTCTGGGTTTCTTAAAACAGTTTCCGTTGACACCTCTCAGGTGCAACACTTCTTTCACAGAAAAACTCAAAGATGCTGCAGAGCTTCTGCAATACCTTGCTAATGCATTGTGGAAAGGCTTTTAGACCTTCTCAGAATTTAGGCCCCAAATCCTTATGTTATAACAAACATTAAAATAAATTATACAGTAAATACAGTAAATTGTTAACCAGTTTTCCTTCATCTGCATTCATTCCTCATATCGCATTTTAGTCAACAGTCATTTTAACAAATACAAACCGTTAGCACTTAGCATTGTGTCTTTAATTACTGTATATTTTCATATTTGTAAGTAAATGCAAGTGTACTTACACATAATTACAATGTTACTATGCAGCTACAATGCACTTAATGTGTAAAAGAATGGACCACAACAAGGACCAATGTGCTATTAGAGTGTAATATGGAAAGTGTTACCATTCATTTTAGAAAAACGAAATTCTTTTAATTCTAAAGAACTGTGCAAGGAATACATAAATATGTCTTGTCATTCATAAGGACTGTCTGTGGTTCTGCAGCCTTGTATAGTTGGATCCCTGCTGAGATGAAGGTGACTTTACAACCTGTCTGTGCAATGTGGTGGCAACTGCAGCAAAAAGTGTAACATTTTATTCCGACATTTATCGAGTTTCAAAATCATAATCCTGAAATGTTCTAGTAAGAGTATAGCAAAGTGCAATAAAGCATAGTGAAATAGTGTTAAAGCACAGGCAACTGCTGTAAAACCCAGAGAGGTATGGTAAAGCATATTAAAAAAGATATAATGCATGCATAACATAAAAAAGGGAAAAAGCAAATTTAATGTGGTAAAATATTATTCAAATTATCTTGGCTTGTGTTTTTGATGCAAGTTCAAGCCGTTTTTATTGTGCCTGAAAAACACAAGCCAAGTTAGTAGAAACAATTGGGGCAACCTTGACCCCCATCGGTTTTACAGTTGTGCCTATTTGCTTTGTGCTGGGTAAGGTTGACCCAATGGTTTCTTGAAACTTGGCTTGTGTTTTTGATATCTGTACTTTAAATGGCTGGGCACTTTTGATAACTTGGCGTTTTTTCACATTTCCAATGTGTTTTTGGTTCAGATATCAGTTCTTTTGTCACTTAATGGAAAATAACACACACACACACATTATGAGAATATGCACAAGTGTTCAACCTATATTGAGGCAATGTATTGCTGTTTGGATAGGGTAAATGTAAATAGTAGCCTAGTCTATTGAAAGGGTTAAGATGTGAATCTGTGTAGCGTAGCGGTTATGTAGTTGGAGTGAAAGTATGACTAGTTAGGGTTCAATTTACTCAAAGCCTCCACTAGTGTTTTCTATTATTATAACAACCTTGACTTGCATACTGAAGGAAAAACATTGAGTGAAATAGCTCGCATCACTGGATTTTCAAGGTGTGGTATCCGAAGCATAATCGGCAAGTACAGAGAAATATCATCTGTAATTGACAAACCCAGGACTGGAAGACCCAAAAAGCTGTCTAACAAGGATGAGCAATACTTGAAGATAATATCCTTAAGGAATAGAAAGAAGACAAGCGTTGAATTGACAGCAGAACAGGTGTTGTTGTCCATCCATCAACAGTCCAAAACACCATTGACCATTGTTCGTTAGTCCAATGTCTGTGTTCTTGTGCATATTTTAGCCTTTTAGTCTTGTTCCCCTTTCTTAACAGAGGTATTCTTACTGCAACACATCCTTTAAGTCCAGATTTCAAGAGTGACCTTCGTACTGTTGATTTGATGGACAACAACACCTGTGCCTTCTGCCAGTTCGGCCAAAAAATCCTCAGGAATGATATGTATTGTCCTGCCCTTTTTAGCATGACATCCAGAAATGTGCCTAGCACTCTGGAAAAGGTGGGTTGGGCTATCCCTCCAGACATTCCAACTGTGGTCTGAAAGGAACTAGAGGCAAAGTAGTGCAGAGAACACAGGACAGATGTGCAGGGATAGCGGTCCCTAGATTAATGCTGGGGTCTAGCTGCTCATCCTTCAATTCAGCTATGAGGTCACGGATGACCTGTGGAGTGAGACGATAACGCTTTAGCACCGCATCCTCCGACATCCCAAACAAAGTGACCCTGGGATTGAATATGCAGGGTCTTCTCTGAACATGTTCCTGCCTCTCCTCAACAAGAGCCAAGTGTTGCTGCATCAGGAAGTGTACCACAGCAGCCATCCTGAAGTCAATGACAGGTGCTTTAATACAGCTCTTAGTTACTCGCTTCTACAATGGTTTGCACCTTGTAAGAAGAGGTACAAAGTTTTTGGAGGGTCATGAATTGCCTAAGAGCAAGGCAAAGTCCTTACATCACATTAGAATGTTTGCACCGGCTTAGTATCCAGGTCCCGCCCAATTCCATGCTCTTTTCTTCATTTGAATGCATTTCAATATCATTTTAATGGATTAATGATGGCAAAGTGCAAATTTTATTGCGGGTGCAGAACGCCAGGTGAACACAATTCTTAACATACGCCGCATTTTTAGTAGCCACTAAAATCAGACTTTACGGCTGCTAAACAAGATTTACGGCAGCATTATGGGAGTTTTGCACCCGCAAATCACTTTGTGCGTATCCTTACATCACTTCCTTCAGATGAATTCTGAAAAACAGGGTCACAGCTGTGTCAATGTGGAAAACATCATGTTACATTTGTAGTGTACAGTACCTCTCTCACTCTTTTTTGTTTGCTTTTTTTTTTTTTAAACCCACTAATTTGATTATTTGTCTTATCTGTGTGAGTTTTCTTATTTTCCTACGAAAGCCACCAGTGGTGTCATTTTTGTCACAGTTCATTAGGTTTCACTTTTGGCTGAGAAAAAGGAATCCTCTAATGTTAGCACATGTTTCCTTTCCAGTGCAGGAGAGTATAGAAGGCACTGGAGCATCAGTAAGCTCAGTTTTTTTTCTCAATGTATATGTTTCAAACTTTTCTTGGGCCCACCACACTCCTTTCTGATGCAATGCGGTAAGCAATATCAGTGTATATCATTGGCAATGGTTTGAATGGCAAATAGTACAGAAAGACAGCACCACACAATTGAATTGAAATACAATTAATTGTTCAATGGCAGAAAAAAAATGTTTTTTTTGTTTCTGTATTCCCCCAGTTTCCACATATGTACACACTTCATTCAAATACATGCAATAATAATGTCTAAAATTGAGAGATCCTAAGATTGGATCTCAGAGTGTCTTTTTCCGAAGGGTGTGTGTCAATGTGAAGGTGCAAGTGAGATGACAAAACCAGGAGGAGAGTTTTAAACTGATTTGTATGACACTTTTCATTGAAATTAAACATTATATATTTTTTTTTTGTTTATGTGCGAGATAAGTAAGGCTGTATGTGAGAGAGATGACATGCAAATGAGGGAGACTCACACTGAGTGCGTGAGACTTGACATGTCTACAAATAGCAGCGCGACATCATCAAAAAGATGATGGAATCTCAGACAGTACACACGGTACCATACAAAAAAAGCTATAAAAAAAAACAAAAGCAGCATACCACATTTAGTCCACTTGAAGTGTCTAACTAGTTGATTAAGCAGGTTAGTCCCCTTGATGTGTCTAACTAGTTGATTAAGCAGGTTAGTCCCCTTGATGTGTATAACTAGTTGATTAAGCAGGTTAGTCCCCTTGATTGGACTACAGTAAGTACAGATGCTAATGCCAGAAGTGAATCATCACAGGTGTATCCTCTGCTAAATCAGACTAAACAAGATCCTGATTGCTGCAGCGTACCAAATCAGATTTGTGATGATCTTGTTCAAGTGGATTAACTTAGCACTGTGAAGGATAAGACTAGCTTAGTATAATGTTTTGCAGAGACAGCTGCATTTTTCTCTTGAAATTACTAGTACATTTCTTAGAAGAACGGACAAATAGCCTATTTATGTGCTAAATGTCTCCTAGAAGAATCCCTCAAAGCACAAACAACATGTGTTGATGTGCTGTGCTAAAGTGTCAATACTAGTAATTCCATTCAAGTTTATTTCTTACCTACTGTATGCAGTTTATAAACATGTGTTTTGTTTCATGAATAATTGTTTGGGCTACCCATCTGCCCTCCCTGTGTCACTGCTTCAGTGTCGTAGGAGAAATCTGAAAGATAAGCACTACTGTAGCTAAGTACAGTAAGCACTGTACCTTCATTTTGCATTAAAATACTTTCCAACAGTAGTATGTTAATGCAGGGCTGGCCTTTTTCCTCCAGAGATTTTGATTGGGAAAACGTTTTGTTTTTGATACCATTTCATTCCATTGTTCTATTTATGTTGTTTGGTAAGCATTGCTTGCAATGCAATTACAGAATAGCAGTGTTTCTGCCTCAGTAAGTCGATGGATGGTTCTTTTAGTATGTCCCTGGAAACCCTGTTGATAAGGTACAATATTTAATCAATATTAGTCAGCTAGCTTTAACAGTTCCATGATAATCGATCAATATTACCTGAACTGGGAGAACCCCTCACAGGCAGGCGGGTGATATGTCAAGTCTCAACTGTCTTGCCCAAACTCTGTTTATACAGATACAGCTCTATGGCATTACATCACTCCATAAGTCTAGTTTTCATTCCTAACATGCATAAACGTGGCATATGTGGCATAAAGTTATGCCACATATGAGATCATTCTCTTTACCCCTCGGAGTCCTGCATTCACTCATGGAGTAGTAACTTCTACAGCGAAGGCCACATACAGCATGCATTTCCCACAGAACAGGCACACTAGCACAGGAAATATTTTTTTATCTTAACTTACAGAATGTATAAATCACTGCCTTTAATATTCATTTTAATCCTTCAGGACCCTATTTACAAATGTTTAACATCTCGTCATGTTTTTTCAAATTGTTTTTCTGAATAAAGAAACTTTGACATGAAACTTTCCAAGATTGTGAAACATTACAGGAAGGCCCTCTGTGTTTTTCTATGCAATAAAATAATTATAAGAAGCTTTCTTTCTCATTATATAATTTCCCCGGGGGTGGGGGGGTCTGTACCTGAGTCTGAGGGGCTCACCTGGTAAAAGCAAGGCTGTCGGCTGACTCATACTGTCAGAGGAGCGCAGGTTTGCATTCTAGCTGTGCAAAGTTGCTAGTCCTCGCTGGAGCATCCAAAAGGAGCATTCTATTGGCAAAACTGGCAGGGACTGTCTCATCAGCTTCAGCGGACCCTACTGGTCAGGCACCTGGCGATCTCAAAGAACATCCACAGGGCTGGCCTTTGTCCTCTCCAGAGGCTGGTAGTGAGGAACTGTAATTGGACATTCTAAATTGGGAGATAAAATAAGGTGTCCAATAATTAGACACTTAAAAATCAGCCTATGACATGCTCAACCCTGATATCCCATGGGTAGCTATTTAAAATCAGCCTATGACATGCTCAACCCTGGTATCCCATGGGTAGCTACTGCCAGATCACGCTTGGTATATTGAATTAGAGACCAACCCCATACCAGGCAGTTCCAGAATCTGGTCATACATCAAAATCATTGCTTCCCACAAGTGACCAATCGTGATTACCAACCTTCATGCATCTTGTTTCCCTTCCAAACCTCCCGCTACCACCCACCTGCTTTCATTCAAAGCTTTGCCATTCCTCCCTCAGCTTTGCTCAACAAAGAAAGTCTTTTGAAATGCAGAAATGGGAGTGGAACTTGATCTTTGTGTGTTTTCCAAGATGGCAGCTGCAGGGTTCCCCGCCCAGCTCTCAGAACCTGCCAACAAAGCAGCTTATTAGTGTTAACTGCTCTCTGCACACAGAATGGTAATAGCACACTATCAAACAGCAAATGGGTAGGGCAGGACAGGACATTTGAGGCCTGCTATTTGGGTAGTATCTTTTCTGGAAATGTAGGTTTACTTTGTAGTTGTCTTTTAGGGAGAGAAATTCTCCTTCAAAATTCAAATTACCTAATTAATATTAAAATATGGGAGGGTATATTTAAATATGTCTGTTAGTGTTCCAATTTGGCCTTGTGTGACTTGTGATATTGTGCAGCTTTCTTAAACTGAGTTTACAGTTTTTTTAAAAAGTTTTCAGGTTGCGTTGAAGAACCGCAATTGCAGCCTGCCTCATTTGGACACCAATAAAATCAAATCTAAAAAAGTGAAAAACACAAAACAAAAACCCAGACATAATGTTACATGAATACCAAAAAAATATAAGAGAGCACTTTGTACTATTCATGTATCATTTGCTGAAAATGCTTTGACTGCATATATAGTTACATATTATACACGTACATATATAATATACAGTAAATATAAGGTGTCCTACCAAAGGTAGCTTACGGTAGTCTATGAACAGCTGAAATACAACAGGCTTGATATAAAACTATCCAGTCAAAATATTCAGAAGAGTACATTTTCAAACTGCTGGTCGTAAATCTACAGGCTTCCCTTCTCTCCCACACTCCCCACTACATACATTTGTATTTTATAATAGTTGTCTTTGGAATGACAGCAGCTTGTTTACACACTGCTTTTTCCATCCAGCTGAAGAAGGACTTGTAGTCCGAAACATCTTCATATAATAGATTTTTATTTTTATCAATTATTCACATTTGTGTACCTACATTGCCTTTTTCCTGTTTATTTTGCACCTTTTGGTACACAGCAGTTTATCTTTTTCAAATTATTATTATTATTATTATTATTATTATTATTATTATTATTATTATTATTATTATTATTATTATTATATTTTCCTATTTCTGGATTCTCTTTATAGCATTGTTGTTAAATGGTTTGAACCAACTGTTTCCTTTACAGTCTCTCTTACTCATAAACTGATGTTTTTATTGCCATTTAAATAATGATAATAAAAATAATCATTTAAAATGATCTTTTATTAATAACTTTAACAAAATTATAAATAATATTGTTTAAAATAGATGTGGTTATAATATAAAACAAGGCTACAAAGTTAACGGGTCTGCAGTTGGTAGCAATCCAACAGCGCTGGTTATACTTACAGTTTCGTTCTTAGCTTGATTTTTGATTTTGGTTTACAGCGATCCTGAATTTCTAAGAGAACTCTGTCGAAGCTGACTAGTTTCATTTGTTGTTGTATTGTTGTTGTCTGTAGCAGAAAAACTACTGGAGTGTATTTTGAGAAGTGCTAGTATGTTTAGCACACAGGCGGTACAGCAGACTAGATGCACTTCTGTGATACTGGAACTCACTTTGACAGCAGATACAAGTAATCCTCTTTATATCCAATGAACCGTCAGAGTTTTTGAAAAAATAAACATCCCATTCACAAGTCCTTCAGTTTGAGTGCTTTGCTATCTAATGCGGTTCCATGACTAATTTTATATTCAGACGATGACCACTACACTCATTCAACCCTGGCATGCGCTAAAACGGTGCCACAGGAAATGAATTCCGGTATGCTAAGAGGAACAAGACAGGAGTGCGGTTGAGTGGGATCAATAAGCTACGAACAACCAAACAAGCAAGATGGGCCAAATGGCCTCCTCAAGTTTGTAAACTTTCTTATGTTCTTATGTTCTAAATGGTCACACAAAATGTGTGTTGCCGGAGTAGCCCAGATATTTATCACATAGCCTGCACATTCTCAATGTCTTCTTGAGAAAGACATCTAGTCGAAACATGTCATTGAATTTATTCAGTTTCTTTCAGTGTTTGTGAATTTAGCAGTTCTAGGTGATAATACCATTGGTGTATAACTACTAATAAAAAAGTATCTTTATTCAGGAAGGGCAGGGAGTAAGTTTAAACTCAAAAGGAGCAGTAAATGAAAATTTGAGCCCGTGGGATTGTAAAGACCAAATACTTAGAAATACATTTTAAGCTTAAATATACCAAATGTTTATATAAGGGAGATTTCCCGTTGTTTTGAAAAGCAGTATTTGGTGTGAGTGAGTGTTAGTATTCACTGGGGTTCATGGTAACTGAAAGATTCATGTCAATTTAAAATAAATGTCTGTGATTGCTATATGCACTACAGTATTTGTATACAGGAGTCCCAGACTCGCTACTACAGACACCATCATGCCGTACATTCGGATATGCCGAACACAACTTCAGTCCCTGTAACAGGGGTGTTCTGTTACTAGTCTGGGTATCTGCTGATAGACGAGAGAGACACAGGTTGGAGTTGAAAACGCTGCTCGGGCCTCCAGGTTTTATTAACAATTTACAGGCGTTTCCAGTAGGTCGGTGGGCACCACTTGGGTACCAGCATTGGTAGCCCTAGTGCGGGAGGACATACACACCAAATGTACATGTATAGAAAAATACAAAACAAAACACAGTGGTTAAAACAGCTGAAAACAAAAGTTTGCCCTCAAGTGTTCAGCGCTGCTCTCACTAAAAGGGAGGTCCCGCTCCAGGAACCCCTTTTAAATCCCCTAAAGGAGTCCCTCTGCTACAGTAGATCCCAAGGATCCCAGTTAAACACACAGTGGTCCTCGGTTTTGGTTCACTCACCCTGGATTTACAAGCAGTCATGAGCTTCAAGCTAGTAGATGAAGAAGAACAAAGGACTGGCTTTTCAGCCCATTTTTAAAGGCATGTGGTCAGGGTTAATTGATAACCAATTAGTCAATCAACACCTGGCCACATACTGCACATGAAGTTCAATTAAGCAGGGAGGCAATTTTAACCTCCCAGCCCTGCCATATCTAACACAGATTTTATTTGTAAAATTAAACAAATTCTATTTGTAATCAAAAGAAACACATTATTTACAGCTACAGGGCCTCGCCCTGCCACAGCCCCTCAGTCATATTAACCAATTAGGTGTGATACTAGGTGACTGGAAATTGCATGATCCAAAGAGAGACAATTGAAAGCAAAATATGAAAAAAAACGACTGTTATAGTGACAGCAAAGACAGGACAGAAATAAACGGAAGAACAAATACAAGTAGCTACTAAATCAGAAAAAGTAGGAACATGAGTAAAAGAGTCTGTAAACTCATACTCTAGAGCAGGGGTGTCAAACTCCAGTCCTTGGGGGCCACAGGGTCTTCTGGTTTTCATTCCAACTTAAGCTCTCAATTAACATAATTGACCAAATTATTTGTTGAACTTAACATATTGAATATTTTTCAAGGTCTTTTACAGTTGATGGTTTTAAAAATGTGAAGTCTTTAATTGCTTTTTTCAAAGACGAGAAAGCCTGACTCATACCAACACAAAACAAAAGTAGCAGGTATGCTATGTGTTTTACTTGCAGCGTTGTGTTAATTGTGTACTAAGCAGGCTACGGTAAAAAATAAAATGCTAAAATTAATTAGTCTGAATTTAAAATAATCTTCAATTATTTGTGCAGCAGCGTGATTTATTTTGTGCTACCGGTAGCCTACAGGCTAAAGTAAAAATGAGATTTTACTGCTATACTGTACTACTGTACATATGTATATTTTTACATAACGTGTACAGATAACACACTAATGTTATTTCAGCACAATTATTTATACATTTCAAATAAATTGAGCATTATAAATATGTGTGTGCATTTTTTTTTTAAACCAGACACCACGTTATTTCTGTCTCCTGACATGTCTGGTTCTGCGAGTTACTGCTGTAATAAAATATATCACTTGTTTCACCACTAAAATATGAGTGTGTATTGAAGCCATTTTGTATCCATTGGCATAGCAGTGTGTATGCATTACCTAAAGCAGTTTAGACTACATGCACACACCCTTCTTCCCTCCTTACTGCTTTCCAGCCCTTCTGTGAAATAAACACCCACCATCCTGCTACTACATGGACCTGCTGCAGCAGAAGGGAGGCAGGAATGCCACATCTAAGATTTGAGTTAGCTCAGGCAAGCAAAGCATACATTTAAAAAAGAAAATGTGGTCCTTCTAACATCCACTGAGGGGCAGAGTTGCAGGGGAACGGGTTAATGGTACATGCATGTTTGCTATAACGTGTTTCTTTCAGAACTGCACATGAATGTAGCTAATGCACGTGTCCTTACCATATGAATACTGTGTGAAGTATCAGAATAAGCCATGTGTAAGAATCTGAAACTGCCTGAATACAGGCGGTGGGCATCATTGCACAATAAAAAGCTCTAGTTTAGCTATTATCTGTTTAAGAGCCTGCTCATACCCAGACATATACTCAGTAGCATAATCTAAACATGTCAATCAGGAGTCAGACAAATACAGAGGTGTGATACTGTATAAATGTATTGCATATGTAAAAAGCATCTACGTTGCAAAGCATGGAGTGTCAGGAGACAAAACTACACATAGCTGAAGGCACGTCATCTGTCATTTACAATCTGCCAAAACTGAAGCTGTTCATCCAATCAATAAAAGATCCTCAAATTGTACTTTCTGTTAGATATACAGTACATAGTTTATAGTATAAAATTGTGCAGGATTCCATTTTTAAAATCCTTGCATAGAATGTAGTTGGTGGGCCTGTGCTTCTTCTAACACTATGCCTGTATTAAACTAAGGGTAAACCTGCATTCAGTTAAAGTACTGCAACCATTTTTTCTCATTTATTTAAAATTCATACTCCTATTTAACAACAAAAAAACAAGAAGGCCTTTCTCCCTAGTCCCCTTTCTCCCTAGTCCTGTAACATTGCTACAGTAGTTTTATTTTCACATAAAAAGAAAAAAAATTCACACTGTTCTCCCAAGTGTCCAGCAGATGGCACATCATGCTTGTGTTCAGCATTGGAGTTAAGCAGAATTTGATCCTGGCTTTGTGTGTATGCTCATGTAATTTCACACTAACTCAGCCAGTACAGAAAATATTGCCTTCGAAACTTCTTACCATTTTGTCAGATGAATACACAGCACACGTGTTTCCAAGACTTCCAGAATGTTCAGGAGCAATCTGATGGATAATAAGAAATATAAAGACAATTATATTTCTTCTGCTGTAATATTTTAACCACAGGGTTTCTTCTCTACATTTCCGAAAAACACCTACATTAGACAATGGCTTGGATTGCATGAAGCTTAGAAACTTCTCCATCCATTGTCAAGACAATATGACCTAGCACATCCAGTAGGAGTCGCAGACAGTGTCTGAAAAGGATGGGTACATTCCAACCGAAATGCCACGCAATCTTGTAGGTAGTTTTTTACAGGTCAAGTCTGACTTCTGTAGTGAGGTCTCATCGCAGCTTCATAGTAACAAAAAAGTCAAGCAGCTCTTTCTTAACAACTGAAAACTGCAAAAAAAAAGAGCCCTTGCAAGTCTCTTTGACTGAATCAAGAGAAGTACGCATACACAATGACTGTAGGGTTACAGAGAAGTACGCATACACAATGACTGTAGGGTTACAGAGAAGTACGCATACACAATGACTGTAGGGTTACAGAGAGAAGTACACATACACAATGACTGTAGGGTTACAGAGAGAAGTACGCATACACAATGACTGTAGGGTTACAGAGAGAAGTTCGCATACACAATACCTGTAGGGTTACAGAGAGAAGTACGCATACACAATGGCTGTAGGGTTACAGAGAAGTACGCATACACAATGACTGTAGGGTTACAGAGAGAAGTACGCATACACAATGACTGTAGGGTTACAGAGAAGTACGCATACACAATGACTGTAGGGTTACAGAGAGAAGTACGCATACACAATGACTGTAGGGTTACAGAGAAGTACGCATACACAATGACTGTAGGGTTACAGAGAGAAGTACGCATACACAATGACTGTAGGGTTACAGAGAAGTACGCATACACAATGACTGTAGGGTTACAGAGAGATGTACGCATACACAATGACTGTAGGGTTACAGAGAAGTACGCATACACAATGACTGTAGGGTTACAGAGAGAAGTACGCATACACAATGACTGTAGGGTTACAGAGAAGTACGCATACACAATGACTGTAGGGTTACAGAGAGAAGTACGCATACACAATGACTGTAGGGTTACAGAGAGAAGTACGCATACACAATGACTGTAGGGTTACAGAGAGATGTACGCATACACAATGACTGTAGGGTTACAGAGAGAAGTACGCATACACAATGACTGTAGGGTTACAGAGAGAAGTACGCATACACAATGACTGTAGGGTTACAGAGAGATGTACGCATACACAATGACTGTAGGGTTACAGAGAGAAGTACGCATACACAATGACTGTAGGGTTACAGAGAGATGTACGCATACACAATGACTGTAGGGTTACAGAGAGAAGTACGCATACACAATGACTGTAGGGTTAAAGAGATAAGTACGCATACACAATGACTGTAGGGTTACAGAGAAGTACACATACACAGTGACTGTAGGGTTACAGAGAAGTACGCATACACAATGACTGTAGGGTTACAGAGAGAAGTACGTATACACAATGACTGTAGGGTTACAGAGAAGTACGCATACACAATGACTGTAGGGTTAGAGAGAGATGTACGCATACACAGTGACTGTTGGGTTACAGAGAGAAGTACGCATACACAATGACTGTAGGGTTACAGAGAAAAGTACGCATACACAATGACTGTAGGGTTACAGAGAGAAGCACATACACAATGACTGTAGGGTTACAGAGAGAAGCACGCATACACAATGACTGTAGGGTTACAGAGAGAAGCACATACACAATGACTGTAGGGTTACAGAGAGAAGCACGCATACACAATGACTGTAGGGTTACAGAGAGAAGTACGCATACACAATGACTGTAGGGTTACAGAGAGAAGTACGCATACACAATGACTGTAGGGTTACAGAGAGAAGTACGCATACACAATGACTGTAGGGTTACAGAGAGAAGTACGCATACACAATGACTGTAGGGTTACAGAGAGAAGTACGCATACACAATGACTGTAGGGTTACAGAGAGATGTACGCATACACAATGACTGTAGGGTTACAGAGAGAAGTACACATACACAATGACTGTAGGGTTACAGAGAGAAGTACGCATACACAATGACTGTAGGGTTACAGAGAGAAGTACACATACACAATGACTGTAGGGTTACAGAGAGAAGTACGCATACACAATGACTGTAGGGTTACAGAGAAGTACACATACACAATGACTGTAGGGTTACAGAGAGAAATACGCATACACAATGAGTGTAGGGTTACAGAGAAGTACGCATACACAATGACTGTAGGGTTACAGAGAGAAGTACGCATACACAATGACTGTAGGGTTACAGACCTACTCACGCTTGTTTCATGACTTATACTGACAATGTGGGGTATATCAGCTTCCATGAAATCACGACGTATAGGAACATAAGAAAGGTTACAAACGAGAGGAGGCCTATCTTGCTTGTTTGGTTGTTAGACCCCAGGTCCTTGTTTCTTTTTTCAGGTCGAAAAAGTCAACATTACTTCCCTTGATTTAAATTCAACACTTTTCACTATATGTCCGAGCATTTTGTTGGCCTTTTTTTATAGCTTGCCCACATTCTAGACGAAGACATTTCTGAGTCAACTAAACTCCTAGATCTTTTTCATAGATCCCTTCTTCAATTTCAGTATCTCCCATATGGTATTTATAATAGACATTTGTATTGCCTGCGTGCAGTACCTTACATTTTTCTATATTAAATGCCATTTGTCATGTGTCTGCCTAGTTCTGAATGCTGTCTGGATCATTTTGAATGACTTTTGCTGCTGAAACAGTGTTTGCCACTCCTCCTTTTTTTGACAAGTTCACAAGTTTGCTTACTATACCAGAATCTAAGTCAATAATGTAGATTAGGAATAGCAGAGGACCTAATACTGATCCCTGTGGTACTCCACTGGTTACCTTGCTCCATTCTTTAGAGAGACAATGTGGGGTATATCAGCTTGCATGAAATCATGACATGAAATCATGCATGAAAGTTACAAAAATACCCAGGGTGGATTAAGTTTTAAGTAACGTTAAACTTGTGTAATTGACTTAACCCCAGTAACTCAAAAGAAATACAGCATTCAACTGCAGAGAGCCTTGTACAACCCTGCAGTATTAGGATTCAGGTCTTCATTATTATTATTATTATTATTATTATTATTATTATTATTATTATTATTATTATTATTATTATTATTATAACATTGTGCAGGATGTTTGGGCTTGTATGGTCACCTATAGAAGATGTACTCTGTTTTTGTTTTGAAACTCATGTAAACTGTTACAGTAATTCAATCCCATACTTGAAGAATCTATACATGAGAGCATAAGAAGAATGTAAGAAAATGTCTGAACCAGAGCAGGCCACCTGGCCAGCTAAGCTTGTCCAGTTCCTACTAGCTGATTGATCTCACAACTTCAGTGGACTCCAGGATTGATTTTTATTATTTTTCAGCAGGCTGCACATGCAGAAGCATTTCAATATATCCGCCCAATATTAATGAGACATTTATATCTGTGTAAAACAGTGGGGGGTAAGTTTGCCCCAATTGTGTCGTTTAGCTCCTTTTACATTCCATCTTTACACTCTGATTTTTTGTTTGTTTTGTAAAACAAAGCCCCTTTTGTAGATATGACATCTTTATATGGCTGGTCATTCTAAATGTATTGAGACAGATTGTACTTCTTTGTTTAAAGTTGGTAAATAAAGATATGCCTTCCCTAGTTCATCACAATCCCTACACGTATGCAGAGCTTCATGAAGATCCATCTTTGTTTTACCCTCAACAAGAAGAAGGATTGCACTGCCAGCTCTTTTCATGGCTGTGCATTCCCCTCTATCCAGTTCAGTCCTGTACATTCACAGCACTCTTCCTCCTTCCTTGACTGCTATTGTGGAAGGATCATTTCTCTAATTACATGCAAACCAAAACTGCTGAAATCTTCAACAACTATCTTTCCACAATTAGAACAATAGACTGATAGTATTTCTAAATAATGTACAAGTCTTTCCAAACACTTTTATTTTTTTTAGTTGTGTGTATATATATATATATATATATATATATATATATATATATATATATATATATATATATATATATACATATATACTGTGAGAGAAGTTCCTGTTTGTCAGTAGTAGGTGTGGTAAAACAGTAGGGGTTTTAAGCGCTTACTTTATAGTATGATAGATAACAGCGTGTTTCACATATAAATACAGTTGTCCCGCGTTATACTGCCCCCCTTTATAATGCCCACGGTGTCCATATTAGGGCATCGTCATTTCTCACGTCTCAGCGTCAGTTATCAGGAATTTCTTTGTCATGGATCATTTAGTTGGGCGATCAGTCGTCATTTCTCAATCATTTTTTCTGTCATCCCTCATGTGTTTTTTATGTCAGCCATTATTTGTATCAGGTATCATTTGTATTTTATGTCCGCCATCACTCGAATTTTGACTCACGGAAAACCTGTCACTCAAATTTTGAGTCATGGAAAACCTCTGTCAATGAAATTCTTTGTCAACCATCAGACAGCAATTTTTCTGTGACTTAACGTAGCAACCAATCAGTTTGCGTATCCTATGATTTAATTGGCTATTGTGACTGTCAATCAACTGAAAACAAAAACTGGACTCATAATTGTATTAATAATTGTCTTTGTCATCTTTTTTATGTTTTCAGCTCTAGTTTCAGCTAGAGTTTCAGCTAGTGGAGATTGTTCAGATAAGTGTTCAATCCCATAACTGTCAAGGCAGTAGTTGTGAACGACTGTTTTAAATTCCAGCAATACATTTTGCAGTCATATATAGTATTAAAATGTGAGCGTGTGTGTGTGTGTACTTACGATAGCTGTGCTTGACGAGCTCTCGATCGATTACGTACTGTACTTTCTTCCAAAAGCATAAACAAAAACACAGCCTCCATGCTGCCGCCACACAAACCTAACGAATGTCGTGTAATGATGGCCCGAGTTCAGTGGTTTGCTTAAATAGGGAGTCACTCACTTCAGTAATGAAAGGTGTGTGTGTGTACAACAAACAACCGCAGCGAGTGCCGTTTGTAAATACTGTTGTGTCTTACCAACTGCTGTGTGTGTGTGTGAGTGTGTGTGTGTGTGTGAGTGTGTGTGTGTGTGTGTGTGTGTGTGTGTGTGTGTGTGTGTGTGTGTGTGTGTGTGTGTGTGTGTGTGTGTGTGTGTGTGTGTGTACGTAACCTAAGAAACCTGAAAGGAAGAGTGGGATTAAAAGAAGAGAGGAAATCGAGTGGAGATTTCCCAAACAAACATTTTGTTTTAAATCCTTGTTTATCTTTTTGTTTTGATTTTTAGTTGGCAGAATAGTGATGGAAAATAAAATACAAAGTGTAAGTTTAGTTAAGTGAGGGTTTTTTATTTTCCATTTTTATTAATTTCAGTATATAATGTTCTCACCTGTTATTTAGAAAACACATTTTTAGAGGAAAAAACAAACACAATTAAAAATGTATTGCTTTATTCATGTATACACAATATTTCAACTGCAAAATCAAATGTCAATCCACATCTGTCTAATTACTGTTTTGTAAGCAGAAGAAAGAAAGAAAAAAGAAAAGTATGCGTATTAAACGTTTAGAACATTCTCATAAATCATAGGAAGGGGTGAACTTAATCGTAATCGGTTCCTTTGTTGTGGTTAATGAGAGGAAACAAGGACTGTGGAAATGTGAGTGGAGTGTTTTGTTTATTTGTAACCTGTGGGTATTTGTCTTTGTCAGACGGTTAATACGAAGCCAGGAGCTGCAGCACGGAGCCAGCGCTAAGCCCGGACACGCACTTGTAAATACACCACCACGGCTGAAAGCACCGCACCTGCACTAAGAGCACACAGAGTGTGCAGACGTGTTTTGTGTCTGTGTAAGTGTTTGTGTTTTGTCTTATTATTTCAGGACTGCAAAACCCTTGTTATATGCTGGCAATACCCATTGTTGGGTACAGCCAGCCTTATTATTCAACAGTCTCAAACGAAGGAGGCGACTGAATTAAAGAACTGTTTGAACCATAACTGTCGTTGTCTGGACACTTGCATCACCCCTACACCTACGCACTGCAACACACACGTTCACATAGCTCATTTTAAAAAAATCACAGTTTAGAAACATACAAATCACAGTATCTGGTTTTGCAAAGCTTGCTGCTGTGGCATTTAGAATTGCCCTGAGCTCCCTTGCGCACACAGAAGCACTTCTTTGTTTGACAAATGAAGCCCCAGAATCAGCTGCTACTGCTGTACGAAGAGAAAGTTTGTTTTCTTTGGGTACTTCATCCAAATTGGAATAAACTATCAGACAATTGAAATTCAATTTGACTGTAAAGGCACTCCAGAGATCCTCCAGCAGACCGAAGACCGAAGAAGCTCTCTCTTCTTTTGTGTTTAATTCTTTGCTTGTTTGGTATTTTACATTTCGCAATTTGATTATATCGCTTTCCTCAAAGACCGAAGAAGCTGTCTCTTCTTTTGTGTTCTTTAATTGTTTGATATTTTACATTTCGCTTTTCGCAAATAACCTTTCCTTTTGTTCTTTGATAATTTGTAAATGCACAAATTGCGAAATGGTTATTTTTGTTGGTGATTGACCGAATCCTGACTATGAGTGTAACATACAGGTAGTGGACAAAAAAATGTTAACACCTGGGTAAATGAGGGACACCAAGTATATTGAAAGCAAGGGCTTCCACACAGGTGTGACTCATGCGTTAATTATGCAAATAACATCCCAGCATGCTTAGGGTCATGTATAAACATGCTCGACAGGCCTGGTTGCCTATAATTATGGCTAGCATGGCTGCAAGAGGAGACCTCAGTGACTTTGAAAGAGGGGTGATTGTTGGGGCACGTTTGGCAGGAGCTTCAGTGACCAAGACAGCTCAACTTGCTGATGTTTCACGAGCAATAGTGTCTAAGGTGATGTTGGCATGGAACTGGAAAGATATCATCAGCAAAGGGCAACAGTGGGCGGAAGCGCATGCTCCAGGATCTTGCATTAATTTGAAGTGCAAGGCAAAACAGGCGAGCAACTGCAGATCAATTGACTGTAAATTTCAACCTGGGGTGCGAGCAGCCAGTTTCATCAAAAACGGTCCGCCGAGAACTCCACAGAGCAGGATACCATAGTGGCCCAACGCCCTATTAAGTGACTTTACATTGGTGTTTCCATTTTTTTGTCCACTACCTGTATATATACAGTATATCACATACAAAGTGTACTGAAATGTTTTGATATAAAGCATATGGTAGCACCATAAAGTATACAGAACACTGCAATTGTTATGTTTACATCTTTCTTATATTTGAATTAATTCAATTCATATTATATAGTACATTTAAAATACATTTTATTCAGGAACACTTGTAATCAGCTCAAAAATACTAGAAGAAACTTCAATGACAAAAGTTTTGAAATATCACCCATATTGGGTGTTTAATAGTTATGGATGATATATTTTGAGTTCCACGGCAAAACAGGGATATGGTTTATAAACTTCAGTGTTGCATATTCTCCAGGTTATTGGGAAACCCATGATAAAGTCAGCTCGCTTATTATCACCATTTTTACTCTGAAGTATCTTGGGTATCTTCACAACAAATGCCTCTTAAGCCAACACACAAATGAAGCTCAGTA
The DNA here is from genome assembly GCA_030684275.1 of Acipenser oxyrinchus oxyrinchus. Classification (NCBI taxonomy): domain Eukaryota; kingdom Metazoa; phylum Chordata; class Actinopteri; order Acipenseriformes; family Acipenseridae; genus Acipenser; species Acipenser oxyrinchus. Next base: position 15,443,738 of record CM060268.1, read on the forward strand.
CCAGAGGAATGTCATGCTTTAAATGTCAGTCTTTGTGGAAGACTGCACGTCCTTGACAGGTGTCCCTTGATTATCAGAACACACCCTGTGTGCCAGGCTCTCGGTCACAGCTCACTGACTTGCAACTGTTTCCAAACAAACTGACACTATCACTCCCAAACTGAACTGCATTGAAATCCTGCTGTGACACTATCACTCCCAAACTGAACTGCATTGAAATCCTTGCTGTGACACTATCACTCCCAAACTGAACTGCATTGAAATCCTTGCTGTGACACTATCACCCCCACACTGAACTGCATTGAAATCCTGCTGTGACACTATCACTCCCAAACTGAACTGCATTGAAATCCTGCTGTGACACTATCACTCCCAAACTGAACTGCATTGAAATCCTGCTGTGACACTATCACTCCCAAACTGAACTGCATTGAAATCCTGCTGTGACACTATCACTCCCAAACTGAACTGCATTGAAATCCTCCTGTGACACTATCACTCCTATACTGAACTGCATTGAAATCCTGCTGTGACACTATCACTCCCAACCCTTGTTGTTTAACCCTTTATTTTGGTCCCTGTACCGTGTTATTTGTTCCTGTGTTCTTGTGTTTATTTAATGTATTAGTTTTAAACAGCATTTTAATTGCAGCTTTCTGTCTCAGAGTCTCATTCCAGCCAGTAACAGCCATGGGTCATACATAAAAAAGAGTAGGACTAATGCAGAACATGAAAATCAGAAAGAGCTTCAACAGCACAAGTCATACAGTACATGTCACATGAACGTGCTTTTAATAATCTTACAAGTAACTGTAATGGATTACTCATCCAGAAGGATGGCTACAGCTTGACAGAAAGTAAACTAGTGTAATATCTAATTCCATACATTTTGAATCTGAGGGTAATGCAACATGCTTGCGCAAATGTACAAACAAGCAAAACACATATAATGATAAATAAAATAACACCTTCCAAGCTATTCAATTACCCTTTTATTGAGCTGCATAGCAGGTGTGCTGTATTCCTCACAAGGTGTTTCCAAGGGTAACCTAATTTTCTCCCTGATGAAGTGTGCCAACACTGAATGATACAGCAAACAGGCTTTGTTTGAAAGAAGCCATGGAAGCCGCAGAGAAAACCTACATTAGTTGTGCAGGGGCTGCTGTTCTTTGTCATTAAGGAATGGCCATGCTCCTTTTTGTCTTTGGAGATTGTATAACTACTGTATGAATACACAAATCTCATGTACCTGTTTGTTGTGCTAACGAGAGGCTCTGGGTAGAAGCCAGCCTACCAGTCATTGCCTCTTGCCCCTCTCAGAAACCTTCCATTCTATTTGTAAGAAGACACATCTCTCAACAGGCAACCCAGACAGGGAATCAGAGCTCTGGGGGTTCAGGTAATGGATGCAGGTGACTCAGAAGTCAAACCCAGTTTAACCAACTTATAAAACATAACATTTATCAACATGAATGGAGATAGCTGGTATTAACTTAGTGTCCTCAAAACCAGTGGCATTTATGACTTTTACAGGAAACGCCATTAACTCAAGAATGAACACTGTCAATTTACAATAGCTAAAATGTGTTTCATTAATTTAAAAACATAAACACGGTTATGCTGTACTTACTGTCACAAATAGTTGAACATAAGAACATGTATGAACGAGAGGTCATTCAGTCCATCTAAGCTTGTCAAGTTGCATCTTCAAGGATCCAAGTGATTCTGCCTCAACAACATGACAAGGTAGCCCATTCCATACACTCACCACTCTATGTGTGAAGAAGCATCTCCTTCCCTCTGTCCTAAGTATATCTCAAACTGTCCTCTGGTCCTGGTTTCTGTACTGTACTTAAAGCATTGGTTAGGGTGTCAACTCCTTTTAAGATTGTAAAGACTTCAATCATGTCCCCTCTAATTCTCCTTTGTTCCAGGCTAAATAGAATCAGCTAATCTTCCTGTATCATTCATTTAAATTGTCACCATCTGGTCTTAAAGTATACAAATCTAACAAAACAATTCCAGTAAATCTTACCTAACATCTTACCTTTGTAGATCTGACATTTTCCTAATGAAAAGATGAACAGATTATGTTGAATGTGTATTTGATTTTTAATTATATTTTTTCAGACCTATTTGTGAACAAAAAAGTTGCCTAAAGCCTTTTACACTCTTTGATGTTGCACGTCCTGCCATGAAGTATCACAGACGTTATTTCATGTTTTTGTTTCTGTGGGGTCTTCCTGGGGTTTTCAGATTGAGCGACGCATTGGCTCTGGTGCTCCGACAGGTTATTTTGTCAAAACTGGCAGGAAATGGTTCTCCTCATGGTGCACTCAAGTGGACAACTGCAGACCCGTAGCTCGCAAACATCCACTCTCAAGTTCCTTGACGTAAAGATGCAATTAGCCTGGGGATTGGAGGACACCCACTGATCTTCAGTTCTCCTGAGCCTTGTGGGACATTTCTCTGGTGAGGAAACATAACTGTACATTCTGAATTGGGGATAAAATTGTCCATTTATTCAGTTAGGTAATTTATTTTCACAGCAGTTTATTTTAGACGCGCTGTTTAAAAGTATTTTTTTTCACAGTAAAAGGTTTAAAAGGCACTGCATATCAACAGGACACTCAGTACTGCATCTCCAGCCCCGCCCCACCCCTCGTTCGCTGTTTTTTTCACATACCTCTTGATAGTAGTGCATACCGGTAAATCATCTCCTTATCACTCGTTTTATCACCAAACTCCTCAATAATGCGATCCAAGTCATTATTTTATTACTATAACATCTAAAAAAAGCTCTGCAAATGTCTGTTATATTCTTTGAGTGCTAGATGCAGAAGCAGCTATCTTGTTTGTTTATGTCCGTATTATCTATGTAATGCCGGGGCTATCTGTATTCATGAGATACGCCTCCCCTTTTTTTCGGCTTCTCTCGGCTCTTATCGATCTCACTTTCGGCCATTGAATGGTTTTCTCTGCTTTTCGGAGCAAAAACGACTAGAGACCTGTTTTTGCGTCTTTTGATGATATCAGACAGGGTCTGACATCGGACCGGAAAGGGAAAATTGCAATGTCGGACCAGGTCCGACATAGGACCACAAAGGGTTAATGGGGCACTCTAATTAAAACAAACTAACAACTACTAAGCCAGATTAGCAAATATCTGTGACATCACTGAGTCAAGCACAGAAAGTTTTAAAGGCAAGGTAGTCTGTTAACCAGAGCCAGCGAAACCAGCTTTTAAAGACTACATTGCAGGTCCTTCCTGTTTACTTTAACACAGGAAGTAAATTTATGGTGTTGTGGCTAATGAGAAACTGAACTGCTTTTTTAAATGTAATAAGGCTGTAAGAAAAGTGCAGGTCTTGGGAACAAAGGTTGTGTAAAGTTGCAATTGGGATGCAGTCAGTTAAAAAAAAAACACTACAAGGGTTTACTAAAACACATTGATTATACATTCTGCTTTTCTCAAAGAGCTTTACAATGAGAATAACTGAACCACAATTCTTAAAAATGCAGAATACAGTTTTCCTGAAGTTCAGTGAATAAGTTAATCAGCAGACAGTTCACTTTCACATAAAGCAGAGAAACCTTGAACTGGTATAGCATCAAAAGGGTTCTATCCTAAAAGAGAAGTTATTGTGCTGTTGTTGAATGCAGTACAAACATGCTCAGTAAAAAAACACCTCACAATTAAGACAACTTTTTACACAAATATATTAATGCTCTGTTAAACTATCTCTCTAATACTACCAACTTTCTGTAAACTACACTCCTGCTGTAAACTAAAATCCTGCTGTAAACTCCTATCCTGTTGTAAACTCCCATCCTTCTGTAAACTACCATCCTGCTGTAAACTAAAATCCTGCTGTAAACTCCCATCCTTCTGTAAACTACCATCCTGCTGTAATCTCCCATCCTGCTGTAAACTCCCATCCTGCTGTAAACTCCCATCCTGCTGTAAACCACCACCCTGCTGTAAATCACCACCCTGCTGTAAACTCCCATCCTGCTGTAAACCACCACCCTGCTGTAAATCACCACCCTGCTGTAAACTCCCATCTTGCTGTAAACTCCCATCCTGCTGTAAACCACCACTCTGCTGTAAACGCATATCCTGCTTTAAACCACCACCCTGCTGTAAACGCATATCCTGCTTTAAACCACCACCCTGCTGTAAACTCCCATCCTGCTGTAAATCACCACCCTGCTGTAAACTCCCATCCTGCTGTAAACCACCACCCTGCTGTAAACTCCCATCATACTGTAAACTCCCATCCTGCTGTAAACCACCACTCTGCTGTAAACGCATATCCTGCTGTAAACCACCACCCTGCTGTAAACTCCCATCCTGCTGTAAACCACCACCCTGCTGTAAACCACCACCCTGCTGTAAATCACCACCCTGCTGTAAACTCCCATCCTGCTGTAAATTCCCATCCTGCTGTAAACTCCCATTCTTTTTGGGGATATTTACTATAGTCTATGTGTTAAGGGTCATAGAGATGAGAAGCATGTTTATTATGAATACAAATACAATCAACTGTCAAGGGTAGCACAGTGTATGAGGGCAGAGTGGTTTTAATAGAGGTGAGAATTGCAAGCTGACCACCTGGCTGAATTCGGACAGAAGGGGAACAGTAAGTCCTCCTCACATTTATCTTCTGGTTTCTCAATTCAGAGAGACAAATAATTGAGCGATTCATCGGGTTTCAGCCACTTGAGAGCCACGCAGGTGTAAAAATGACCAAAGCTTTGCCGGCTATGATAAATATCCTAGGTTTGGATGTGTCTAACTGCAGTGGACAGTCATATGATAATGCTAATAATATGGCTGGTCGTTACAATGGTCTGCAGGCTCATCTGTCACAGGGAAACCCATTGCATCAGATGCTACGGAGTAGTCGTCTTCAGTCTACATTTCCAATGTTGACATGCCCGACGAATGTATCTCACCCGACCCATGCCGTGACACACTGTGAAGGAAAGCGGTCGTTTTCAAAGATGGCTAGAATACAAAATGAACTGAGATCCAGCATGCAGCGAAGCCACTTGAATGCTGTGTCCCTCATGACAATCGATTCAGAGTTGGTACAACAAATGAACTTTGATGTCCTTATCTCTGACTTCAGCTTGCTTAAAGCTAGGGAAAAAAAACACTTGCATAAAAAAACTTGTATTGCTTTAAAATTCAGAAAAATGCCCATAACAAAGTTATTTATGTTTTATTCACTTATTAAACACACCATTAGCCATGTTACCTTACTAGTCATTGTGTAGATTTGTTAACGTATTTCATAGTTATTTGTGTTTAAAATGAATTGCTTTATCTCTACAACTATTGTTTGCTGTTACGTCTTTATCAAAAACAAAAATGTATATCTTATTAATGTATTTAAAGAATACACACCATTATAATTGGGGTTGTTTGCTGAACACAAAGGGTGTTAATATGAAATTTTACATTTATATGAAATATTAGACATCCACTAGTGGGCCTCAGGTCTCCTGAGGTAGCTGGTTTGATTGCAACGCCTATTTTTGCTTTTCTGTAAAATAGTTTTTTAAGATGAATTGGCGAGGTGAAGTCTGCAGAAAGTTGGATAGTAATTTTAGCCGATGATCATAAATTCTGCTTCAGTGAGTACTGTTCTATCTATTTCCCACTACATCTGGCTTCAGCTGTAGTCCCTACTCATGACCAAATCCCTCTGTTTCTGCTCCTCTGTAGCACACTCATGTATTTTTTCTCTATTGGTGCTTGCATTGAAATGCTGATATATCTAATGCAGAGCGGTATTGAGCAGGCAGTGCTTCTGTAGCTAAACCTAATTCTTAATGTTTGAGTTCTGTTAATTCTTTAAATTGTTAATTGTTAATTCTGTTAATTTTGTAAATGACAAGTATTAATTCATAACAGGAAAATATAAGCATTTTTTCCCGTGGGGGTGAGGAGGCCTCAGGATATTCTGTGGCCAGGGCCCCGTGAGTTCTTAATCTGGCCCTGCTGCTGCAAGAATACTGACAAGTACAAAACCAACTGAACATATTACACTGTCTTGCAAACTTTGCATTGGATACCTTTCAAATATCGGGTTATTTTAAGATTCTTCTGTTGACCTTCAAGGCTGCCCAGGGAACTGGCCCTAAATATTTATTGGGCTTGGTGCATTCCTACATGTCAGCTGCGCTCTTCAAGCTCAGAGCTGCTGGCTGTTCCCTTGACCAGGTGTGTCACTTTGGGAGGTAGGAGTTTCTCCACTAGTGCTCCTAAACTTTGGAACTCGTTGCCACTAGTGTGAAAGGCTCTCATTCTCTCATTCTCCTGAGAAATGTAAAGCACTGTTGTTTTTCCTAGCTTTTGGTAATAGTGGGTATTTTTTTATGTAACTCATTTTGTAATGTTTTTAATCATGTTTTTAGTTTAGTTATGACATTGTACTTTGTATTTTCCTTCCTGTAAAGCGCTTTGGGGCGAAATTGCCATGAAAACAATAGAAAGTACATTCCAACAATGTACAATTGTTGCACTATTCAGATTATTTTATTAATGTTATTATTCGTTAGAATGTATTAACCCTTTGCAATCCATTGTCGGACCTGGTCCGACATTGCAATTATTCCTGTCCGACATCATCAAAAAAACGCAAAAAACGGGTTTCTAGTCATTTTTTCTCTGGAAAAAGCCGAGAAAACCATTCAATGGCCGAGTGGAGGAGCCGAGACAAGTCGATAAAAAAAAAAGGCTTATCTCATGAATAGTCATACTTGCCCCTGGCATCACATAGGGGCGGTCATAAGAAAACAAGCTGGCTGTTACTGTATCAGCGCAAAGAGACTATCACAGACATTTGCAAAGCTTTTTTGAGATGTTATAGTAATAAAATATGATCGATCGGTATGTACGACTATTATTATTATTATTATTATTATTTATTTCTTAGCATATGTGAAAGCGATAGTGAACGAATGGTTGGGGCGGGGCTGGAGATGCCTAGTGAGTGCTTTGTTGATATGCAGGGCCTTTTAAACCCGTTTGACTGTGGAAAAAAATACTTTTAAGCAGCGCGTCTAAAATTAACTGTGCGTGAAAATAAATTGGACCTGACGCGCCTGACGCGCACTTAATAAATGGACTGCAAAGGGTTAAATTTAGAATATTTAGGTTACTATTTGATGTGTTATTTTATTCTGAATGTAGCAAAAATGGTGGTACCCTGTTGTGTACTGTGCAGCTAATGAGGTACGATAGCTTTTATTGGAAGACTGACGCACACTGTGACGTTGCTGCTCACTGATTGAGTTAGGCTGTGTTTTCGGATGATCTTCAGATCGGGTTTGGGTTAAGTGAATTTTCTGCATCACGATGGTGTCATTTGCAAGACAACCCCAAGCTGAACATGAAAAGATTTCGGGGTCCTAAAAATTTATATTAACCCAAACCCGATGGGGTTGACCCAATCTAGATGGGATGTAACATATATACAGGGTTAGAAACTAACAAAATTTTGGTACTAGTCCTAAGGACTAGTACCTTTTGAAACTTGCTAGTCCTTATGTAAACTTACTAGTCCTTCTGTGAAGTTCCTGAGTCGGAATCAACAACAGCTGTTTCAAGCACTAACGCACACGTTTAACAATACATAAAGACAGAAACAAACACTAACAAAACACATTACCAAATTCAACGGCACAAGGGCTAAAACAAAAGGTCTACAAAAACACTCACGATAATACAGGACAAGGCATCAGTCCTAATCATTACTATCTAACGCGGTGCTTTGCGATACTTTTGTATAAAAAGTGCTATATAAATGCAATAAATAAAAATAAATAAACACCCGTGATCACTCTATTTATACACTTGTGGTTGGAGCCTTAATTAATAATTTATTCAATTCACAGCTCCATCCACATTCCCACGCAGCATATCACTGCCTCAGTACTATTTATAGAACTGTCCGAGAAAACCAACAGATATTTAGCAGAGCCTGATTGACTGCAGTGCACATTAAAGAGGAACGGAGGAACACCTGCATGCCAGAGGACAGGACTGGGGAACGCTGTCAGACCGCCGATCCAAGGGAAGTTTTTAAATGCTTTTCTTTTAATTTACTTTTATTGATTGTATTGCTGGGGTGGGATTGTGTATTGTGAGGGGAGTATTTTATTATCCCGATTAATAATATATGTTGTAATTTAGAGCTAATGGGTAACTAACTGAGTTGAATATTGTCTAAATACCTAAATTGACTGCACATAAGCCTGTATTTGATTAAATAACTGTGATTCTATCTGTCGACTACATGTTTGTAGATTCACTTGTGCTTTTATACCAAAGAGTGTTTTGGTTTGGCATTGATTTGGATTCACTGTGTGTATTTCTAACTTGATTTAACGGATTCACTTTATTGTTGCTGCGTGCATTTTTAGATATTTCTATATACTTGTGTTATTAATGGTAGCTGATTTATATGCAGCTTTATTGACTCCAGTTATGTGGAATATTTTAATTATTAATAGTGATTGTTGTTGAACTTGTCTAAGCATACAGTCATTTTATATATGGTGATTTTTAATGCCCTTTTTTGTTGTTTGCCAATAAATGTGTGATTATTGTTTTATACTAGTCCTATTTCCTGGTGCTTGTTTTATTGTATAGAACTCCCAGCAATCCAGTATTTACGGACCTTCCCAGGTAATCAAAGGTGGTGGCAGCTGCACGCTACTCTCTGCAAATCCAGTTGTTACACTACCCTACCTTCAGAAAGGGTTTTATTACAATATTGAAACGATCTCGAGAGGTGGTGGGCTGTTTAAGAATCTTAGAGGACCTCTGTGATGGACAGGTGGCGAGGAAGCTGATTGGGCAGAGGGTAAAGGCTACCAAGAGGTCTCCTCCAACCGGATCTGAGAAGCGAGAGGGGGCTGGCCAATATGTAAGAGCTGCAGGAATGATGCAATGGGGGAGTAGGAATTGATAGGCGAATGAACAGGCAGTGACTCAATGTAAATCCACAGCCCTCCTCAAGCTATTCCTATTGTCATTGCAGCCTCCCTCTGGGTCCCCTATTAACAACCAACCTGATTCACCCCTCCACAATCTCCTCTCATCAGCTCAGGAATACATGGCCGCTGCCCTTGCACCTTCTACCCGCTCCTCCTATGCAACTGGCTGATTGTCCTTCATAACCTTCTGCAAGCAAAATCAGATTTCTCCTCTCATCTGCTCAAGAATACAGGGCAGCCGCCCTCGCTCCTCCTGCACAACTGGCTGTCTCTCCTTCACAACCTTCTGCAAACAAAATCAATTCAGCAACCTGATTTTCAACGGAATTCATCTCTCCCAATCTCCTCTCATCAACTCTGCTCAAGAATACATGGCCACCACCCTCGCCCATCTACCCACTCCTCCTATGTAACCGGCTGGTTCGCTTACTCAACCTTCTGCATACCAATTACTACCAACTTTCTATTTTCCTAATCACACTCCTCTACCAAGGCTATTTCTCTCCTTTCAATGATCTAGTCATAGAATCTCTTTGCCTTGCTGCCTTCTTTGGTTCTCTCTGCTGTTCTGAAATCACTGTCCCTTCCCCTTCATAGTATTGCTAGTATGCTAGTATAGGAGGCTGTGTGGTCCAGTGGTCTTTCGGGTGAGAAGTAAGTGACTCTGCAGCTGATGCATAGTTCACACACCCTAGTCTCTGTAAGTCGCCTTGCATAAAGGCATCTGGATAAAGGCGTCTGCTAAATAATAATAATAATAATAATAATAATAATAATAATAATAATAATGCCCAGAGTGGGGGCCATCTCTCCAACAGGACAACCAGAGGTTTCCTCCCAAAAAGGGGGATTTTTCCTGTCCACTGAATGGTGTAATAAAAAAAACTGGTGATGCAGTTGCGGGGTACCGGGGGGATCTTTTGGGGGTAAGTGAAGCTCACTTCCCAACCTTATAAGCCCATCCGCGCTGGCTTTGTCCTCTGCGAGGAAGGTTCTCCATGAGTCAAGGGGGACCCCCGGCAAAATGTATCTATCGCTGTCATCTTCCTGCTTTTATATCTGTCTGCCTCATCTTTACTCACAAGCACAGGCAAGCAGGAAGTTGTCAATTAACCTCCACCAATCAACATCCTTTATTGTTGCTATGATTAGTTATACACAGTTGGTACAAGACTTTTAGGAAGGGAGCAACCCACACAGAGATTCCCTAAAAAAACATTTGATCAAAATAAAGTGATAATAACAGGTTTTAATATGACACCAAATTATATTTTCAATATCAGCAATTTGGAGAAGAATCTTTGAGAGTTTGGGGTATCAGAAATATAATTATTGATTTAATAAATTCCAAATTACATATCTGATATTACCCTTCATACCAATAATGAACATTTCTGAGATACGTAATGCTATTCTTTATATCAAAAATGAGAAATATTACAGGATATATATTGCTGATATCAGTCATTTAAAATACTGGTGAGTGTGTATATATATATATATATATATATATATATATATATATATATATATATATATATATATATATATATATATATATATATATATATATATATATATATATATATATATATATATATATATATATATATATATATATATATATATATATATATATATATATATATATATATATATATATCATGGTGTTTGAGTCTGCACAAGTCTGCGAAAGTGTGATGCTTTGTAGTGTCTAGTTTTTCAAGGGATAAATAGATATCTTATTCCTCGTACCACACCTGTTTGCTTTTGGGATGGTACCAAAGGGTTAAGCTCGATTATCAGAACCAGGTGTTCAGTATTTCTGTGACAGGTCATTTAGGATTCCCTCTCTTCACAGCTCCATGGAATGAATGATGACCCAACAGTAACTGATTCCAACATTTCAGTGTGTTACTGAGCCATGACAAAGATCTATGCTTTCAAAATGGCACAAAAGAGTCAGACTCTCCTTAGATCCACTGGACCGTATATTGATACAGGAGCTGTGGAAAAAATAAAACACAATTTTATATATAATATCATTTTCACATTACAGCTATTTGTCTGTATTTAGTAGGCTATTGTGACAGAGAACGAATGAATCCTAGTCAACAATCTCCCTCCCGACCTGTGAGGGTGCTGTATAACAGGAACAGTGTGCCCCGGACTGGATGCCCAGAAAAATAATTGTTACCATAATTTCTCATTAGCGGCAGTAACGGTAACGTACAGTCTCCCACTCTTTTTACAGTAAATACTGCCCATGCCCTCTATAAAAATACAATAATAAAATTAAAAATATATATTTACACTACCTTAGTATTGTGGGGCTGTCAGAATAATTGCACATACTGCAATCTACCCATAGGAATTGTATTTCAATCCTATTGCAATGAAGCAGTGTACAACAAGCTTGGTGGTTCTCAGTATTTAAGCCCTAAGCAAAGCCGATTCATTCATTCAAATCCATTCAAAAACCAAAACAGAATTTGCTCCAGTGCACAGTTTGCACCACTTGAAATAAAACAAAGAATTGGCATACTAATACAAAATATAAGCAAACAAGCCATATTTTCCTCAAAAGGAAAAGGAATAAACAGCTAATGATGCTTAACAACGGTATCTTTCGACTCCCATTCCAGCCGTCAGGTGCAAAATCTGCACATCATTATTTTGTCACCATCAGCTGCATGCACCCCCTCATGCTCAAATTCTTTGCAGCATTGTTTAATTGTTATGCGTGGTTTAGGTATTTTCGAAACAAACGTCTCTTTTTTTCCATCACAATTTTAATTCCCAAACGACTCACTCCAAATTATACATCTGCGCAAGTGCTAGTCAGAGCCTCCGTTTCCCTTCAGACCGTGTCTATGGTAACGGCTGAGCCTTGACATCTACGATTGTAAGTATTTATGAAAAGTATTTTTTGTATAAACCTCCTAATTTAAAAATGTCATTCTGTGTTTGCTTTATAATGATTTTTCGTTGTATTTTGTTTCATATTTGCATTTTGTTTCATTTAGTTTTATATGCTGCAATTCGTTTTAGTTCGTGCTGTTTCATATTTGTGAAAAACACGAGGCTCTAGTTATATGTGATGTGCGCCACATTGTTACATCTTCCACTGTGGGCCTTTCATCAGGTGCATGAGGTGTGGAAACAAAGACAATGCCCAAACAGTATTTCTCCCCAAAATGTCTGTGTTTTATTTTAATAAATAATAAAAAGGGCCGCCCCTCTACCAGTGATGGTATCGGGGGGGTGGGAGCACGACGGGCTTGAAAACCCAAAAACAAAAACAATGATTACAAATCACAATTCACGTCCGGTTCATGAAAGAGTGCTCTTCAAAGGTCGGGCCGGTGGTGAGTGCTGGTGCTGTGAGGGGAAGGAAGTGCTCAGAGGAATGGACTGGCTCTGGAGCTGCAGCCCCTGCCTCCTTAATCCTCCTCTGCAACAACAAACAAACACGTAATACAAAAACAACACACAAAGCTCCGGCCATCAATTACGTTTAAGCGCACAGGGATGTACTCACGTAGCTGTGTCCCCTTTGTACTGCCCAAACTCCTCTCTGCAGTCAGCACGGCGCCCCGGTGTAACAATCACTGCCTGGCCCACAGCTGATCGCATGGGAATCATTTTGAGTAGTAGACCCGTCTATGGAGAAGTGTACTACCAACCTTACACAGTGCCGTTTCTGGTCAGGAGGGAGATTTACAGAATTGATTCTTTTTCTCCTTATCACAGGCCAGTAGGGGGTGCTGTTTTCCCTCATTCAGAGATTTAAATCAATTACAGCGTACTTGTTGGTAAGGTTTTGTAAACAGCTGAACGGATTATCATCGTTTCAAAGGCATTGTGGAATTCTTGATGGCCAGTGATAAGCAGCGCTTGATTGCCTGTGATAAGCAGCGCCTATCTTGTTGGCATTGTAATGCCCAGAGAGGTATGGTAAAGCATTTTAACAACTTTAAAACTGCAAAATGACCATGGTAAACTTGTATAAGGGTAGAGAGAAAGTTATATCGACCAGAACAATGTTAAGATATTCTCCAGGATGGATACAGAGTTTGCTGCCTTTCTAATAGCTGCATACACCGTGCAACTACAGTAATACCTAATATATGTCAATATGTGGAACTGTTTAGCTGCCCTTGTGATACAAAGCTCTCACTGGCTGAGAAAATGCAATCATTTCGCAATGAAGGACACTGCAGTGAAACCAGAGACCTTGCAGCCCATTGGGTTCCTCCCCCCAGCACAATGGGAGACTTCAGAAGCCGAGACCTCACTCCAATTAAGAGAGCAGCTGTTCTAGAGGCTGTGTGCTGGAGACTTGGCACTGCAGTTTCTCTGCAGTACGTGGGTGATTTACTTGACATGAAGTTAGAAAGAAAGAAGAGACAATGCAGAACTAGGAAAGACTGCATATAGACTCCTGGTTTTAGGGTTCAATGATGTCACAATGCTAATGATCTAAACCAGCTATACAGTACCTCTATTCAGGTATTTGTCCGTTAAAGGGATCATTCCAGATCATTCAACAAATCCATGGATCCTATCTATTTTGCACTTCCATTAGCTACAGAGATCGCAAATGTGCAGTAAAGAAACACACATTCTACCAAACATGCATTTTCATTAGAAAACAGAAACCTGGTAATAAAACAAGGTTAAAGAAAATTCCCAATTTGCTTGCCTTGCCTTTCAGGAAGTCTGGTACTGCTTTACTTCCTTTTTAATATCACCCCAGCAGTGCTTTGGTCAAAGCATGGCTGAAAGCATGTCAGTCAACAGGGGAAGCAGCTGATTGGTTATTTATAGGAAAGAAGCCAGTGAAGGGGTGGGGACAATTTCACCTTCCAGGTTAAATGGCCCAAGAAGCACAGTCTAAAAGCATGGCTTGCAAACAGTGATTTCTTTAACCTAGTGTAGTACTGGATATTGTGTTTTAACACTAGAAGCCCCGCGGCATCATTTTGGCGGTTTTTGGTTTTAAAATGTAATTTTCTCCAGTCGTGTAACACATATGAGGCTGTGCGTTCATGTACCTTTTTGTCCGTATGTATAAAATATTCTCACAAAGCATGAAACATGGGAGTGCAGAAATAAAGGAAATATATTACATTATACCTAAAAGCCCCGGGAGCAGTCACATTGACGGCCACACACAAAACAATTGTATTTCCATTCTACAGAACGGTATTCTACTTTATTATTTTTATCTACGTCCACAATGTGTTTAGCAGTAATTAGATTAGTCTCTACTCTCTGTTTGAGTGAATGACTGAAAGTCTATTGTTTTTCAATCAGCCTTTTGAAAGGCTGTTGTCTGCTTGCCAGCTGCGCTGCTTTGGTCAGTCGATTAGCATCGGGACAAGTGAAAATAAATACCAGAGACCGTGGAATTTTACAATGGATCAAAATATGGAGTTGATGTTTTGGATCAGATGGCATGGAAGTATGCTGTGAAATCTGGCTCCCAAAGGTGGCCTTTTCAGGTGTTTTACAATGTATTGGACCTAGCAGCCATCAACTCCTGGCTACTTTACAAAGAATGCACGGAGAAGAATTTACCAAGGAGAGAATATATTTTACAGTTAGCACAGGAAATTCGCAAGAAGCATTTGGGAGACTGCTGAAGCTGGCAACCCCGCTGAGAGCCGCAAGAGATGCCAATGCCAGGTTGGCAAGTGCAATAAAAATAAAACTTCCGACAGCTGTGCCCTGTGCAGAAAGGCGGCGTGGAGAAGCGCATTATCTGTGTTGATTGTGAACAGCCTTTTGCTCATCTGAATAAACAGATTGCTGTTGAAAAGTTAAAAATGTATTGCTATTGTTTCAGTTTTATAAATATGTATGTATGTTGACGAGTTTTATCTCTGAAATACAGTACATTATTGCCAATGTAGACCTACCGCCGGCAGTGTACGCACACACACACATAACGTTGCATGAGCCAGTCACACGCAATGACACCTCATTCATCTGCGGATTTCACACCCGTGGACCTCAATATTAATCCAGCTGGGGGAGCTACTAACCCTTATTAATATTACTACATGCAATTAAAATACAGTGACATCCAGTTATGCATGTCAGAGGGCCTGGTACTAAATACAGCTACATAGTACAAGGATGGAGCAGCAACGTCTATAGTTTTTGTTTTATTTTGCATCTAATCAATGGACTAGAGAGTTGTTTGCAGTCTTTCCTCTTGCCAGCTCTTAGTTCACTTTGTATCAGAACACACTGTATGATCATGCTACTAGACTGGTTTCATTTGAGATAACCTTAACCCTCTATTTATCTGTGTATCCTTCCTTAACCCTGTGATGTTTACAGTGTTCTGTGTATATTGTTTTCTGTGTTATATGTGCAAGGTCCTTTATTTGCAGCAATTTCTACGACACCGTTCTGGTTTTTACAAAAGCGATTTGATCATGTATTACTCATTTCCAATCAGGCCCACTTAAGCACATAAAATGATAAACACTCATAAGGGCATGGAGATGTGCAATACCTGTATATGTTCTGTAAAAACTTCAACCATACATGATTGCAATAAACCCCTTTGAACTGAATTGAAAATCAATGACATTCCTTGTCAGTGAGTTCACTACCAATCTTTTCTGGTGTTGTGTGTTTTTGAGTCTGTCCCTGATGAAGAAAGTTGAACAGCTTGCCTCCTGCCTGCCAAGAAATCTTTAAGAAGAGCCAGCCATGCGAAACTGGAGAAGCTCTCGCGGCTCGGTGGCCACGCTGGGGGCGGGTCTGTAAAGCTGCCCCCATCTCTTCTAGCTATGCTCTCTGTCTGTGGTTATCCCTAAGGGAGGCTCTTAGACCATTCCCAATGGTCAGGAATATGCAACTGAGATCAACACCACAGAAAATACAATACTGATGAGTGAACAAACCGTTTGATAGGTTTGTGTGTCCAATATTGAAAGAGTCTTTTTATTGTAAAATATACGGTACTACACCTGTTTAAATAAACCGTGTTTGTTAAATGTGTAAGATAAGGGAACCCAGGAAAGGGTTCATGTTGAGCCTTGATTAGATGCTTTAATTTCCATATGAGAATGTGGGTGGAATGGAGGAAATGTGGGTCTTGATTGGTGGGCCAATCAATCATTTCATTGTTAAATTTGGTTTCAGTATTATAGGTGTGTATAAAAGGCTATAACTCCTGTAGAGCAGTGGTTCCCAACCCTGGTCCTGGAGAGCTACTGGGTCTTCTGGTTTTTATTTCAACGAGCTCTCACTTACTTAATTGCACCAATTATTAGCTTAATTCAAGATTAACAGGTGTTCCAGATCTTTAGCCATTGATGACATAGACACCTATAAAACCTGATGATTTTGGGCTCTCTGGGACCAGGGTTGGAGTCCCCTGGTCTAAAACCTATATAGCTGACCAAAAACTGAAATACAATGAGATACAATGTAAATGCTTCTTTCTTTCTTTCTTTCTTTCTTTCTTTCTTTCTTTCTTTCTTTCTTTTGTAACTGCTATTGTGGCATTTATGTGTGTGTTCATAATTGCCTACCTATAACACAGCAAGGTCTATCAATGTTCAAATTTATTTAAGAGTTTTTGATCAAGGTGAAGCATAACCCATTCCTATTGAGAGAAAAATAATGTATGTGTTTCAATTATAATCTGTGTAGTTTAATTGTGTTTCCAAAATAAACACCAAAACGTGTTTATTATCTGTTTCTTGTAGGTGTTTAATTTCATGTTTAATTCTTAAACATTTGGTTTTACGGTGATACAGTACACCTTATTATATAACAAGCTTCTTTTAACGCTATTTTGTCTGTTACTTACATATTGACAAGTAATATAAGTAATACATATTGATTTATTTATTGCTTCATATTGTGTCTTGTGGTCAACTCTGTCTTAGAGACTTTGCTTAACAGAACACTTCGCTTGCTTCCAGAGGGGTGTTCTCTTAGCCGGAGACAACTGTGTCTCTAAATAATATGCAGATATCTGTAAACCATGTGGTTTCTCTAAATGACTTCTTGTGAAAATGCTCTATGTTTTGAACAGACTTTCTGTCCATTGAGAGTTCTTTAAATGAACAGGAAGTTATTTAGAGATATCATTAAATAGACTAAGCTATTTTGTGATGTCTGAAAACGATTTAGAGATCTCTTTAAATAGATAGGAAGTCATTTAGAGATATCTTTAAAAACCTAATGCTTTATTTAAAGATATCTTAAATAGCATTTTAGATGTCTCTAAATTACAGTTTGACGTACCATTCTAGCAAAACCCAAATGTTTTACAGATATCTACATATTATTTAAAGATATCTGTAAATCAATTTGAGATATCTTTATTTCATTTTTAGATATCTTTAATTGATATCTTAATTAAAGATATTTTTTAGATATCTTAAAAACAGCACAATGCAGAGATCTCAAAATATTTTACAGATATGTGTAATTCAGTTTGAAATCTCAAATGTTTTAAAGATATCTTTAAATATTTTAAGATATCTTAAATTGCATTTGAAGACACTTCTAAATGACAATTTGGCTTATCATACGTTTGTGGGTTGCTGCCAAAAGCAGCAATAAAGTTAAACTGTATTTTTATAATGTGTTAAAAATCTTTTGTTTTGTTTCATTTTGTTTAAATAAAAGTTCTCAATAGCTATTGCAATGGCTGTCTGATGTCCTGCTTTTGCCAAACCCTCACAGCTTCAATGATACCTCTTTAAGAAAGCTCAAACAAAATACAACCAAATTGATCCCAGCCTTTAAACTCTGCTGCATGAAGCATTATATAACTTATTTGGTAGCTGACTTTCCTGTGGCCGTGCGGTTCAGATAAGCCCCTTGTGTAGCTGCATTAGCTGGGATTGCTGTCCTGCGTATCTAAGCTTCTAAATGTATTCTTCAGGCTGAAAGGAGGCCTGAGCCATTGATGACCTCCTGTGAATATGCACAGAAACGGAGGGGGGGGCATTCATTCATCCATCCCTTTGATTCAGGTTAAACCCTCCACATTCTACATTGCTGATTCAGGGAATTCCATTATATAATAGTGCAGTTTTTCAATTACAATGTAATACATACATTTGTACATATTTAAGGAGTTTGCCTTATACAGTAATCCCAATAAGCCCAATGTTAATAATATCAGTGAAGTACTGTAGGTTCTGTAAATAGAATTGGATTCAACAAATACACCGTTGGGAGAAAAGGGCCTTTTTATTACTACTTGAGCTATAATATCCACCTGCTGTAAGTAGTGACAGGGGAATGGTGCTGATACAGTGCCAAGCAGTTTCTTTCTCTGGTTATGTTTAACTAGGGGACTAAGAATACTGCTCAGCCCTATATTCGTTTCTAATTAGGACACCTCTGTAAGGTACCTCTGTAAGGTAACATAATAATATGGTATGTAAGGGAGCACATAACGTCTGAATACATCTACCCACACCGTATCCTTGTAAAATATATAACTGCACCTTCTTTATGGATAGATTGGAATCTTAACTTGAATGGATCAATTAAGCATAAACTTATGCTCTTGGTATAAAGTCAGAATATCCCAATAAAAATCTTTGTTTTTATTTGTATTTTTCCTCAAATATAAATAAAGGCTTGACTCAAAGCTGCATGTCTTTTTAATCTCTTTGTGTATGTTAATAAATGGCCCTGTGAGCCCATATGGAAACACATATTTTCAATATATTATAAATATATGCAATGTATACCGCTTTATATGTTACATATATGCATCACATATCCATATATTGATGTACATATATGCTTAATGTTTTAAATATAAGCAAAACAGGAACATGCATGATCAAAATTCATGCAACTTGATTTGTACACCCTAAAAAGATAGATGAATGTGTGTGTATATAGACAGATAGAGTAAATAAGGAACATGTTAAAAAAATTAATTAATTAATTAATTAATTAATTAATTAATTAATTAATTAATTAATTTAATTATCCATTTATATTTTTATCATACACCATAAACATTTTGATAAACAGCATAAAATCACTTTCTGCTTAAAGCTGTTTTTACCTGCAAAGTGTATATTAAACATGCAGGTCATAAAAGATACAAGATAGCTTAGTTACACAAGACACAATTAAAGCTACCTTAGCACCCATATCATCTCACTGTAACATTTTACCAAGGAACAGCCCTTGAACAAATATTAGATTTTCTATCAGTTATACAATATACAGGGACATATTTTCAAAGCATTTACTCCAGTCTTTGTTAACTCCTACTTATATATCTTGTGTTGTCCTTTCCGTTAAGGACAAATCTTAGGAATTATATTTATATGAAAGTGTTATTTTAGTGTCACATATTCACATATTCTGGTTACAGTGTCTAAGTATATACACCTGTTATATTAATTGTGTGTATATTCTAATATTAATTTTAACATTTTTCTTAATTGGACAATGGATAATATATGAACATATGAAGTCCATATATTATCCGTACATATAAAACCACACATTTAGATTACATACCTATCTACTTTTAAAAATACAAAATCGGGAGTGATACCTTGTTTACAGCTTCCCCTGCCAATGTATGCGTGCCTGCCACAGGGCTCCCCTGGGTCCTACACCCTGAGACGGGATGGCAGTTACCACACACCGGCCATGACTTTTGCAGACATTAAAGGTTTGCTGACATAAGGGGTTTAAATAAATACATAAATAATAATAATAATAACAAAAATAAATCTCTTTTACACTTTGTGTGCAATGCCTCTTTGTACATTTTTTTTTTCTTTTTTTTTTTTTTTTTACAAAGTAATGCCTGGGCATTATCAAATCCTTTTTTCATTTTGTGTTCTAAATTACTTAAGAAGGTACATTACAAATACATTTTCCTAGCTTTAGCATCAACAAAGCCCTTTGTCAAATCTGAGTATTCAAAAATTCTTGGCAATTTCGCTCTCATTTGACAGTATGGCTAAATTTCACAATCTTTTCTGAGTCATTGTTGAGCACAAACACGTCTTGATCAATTCCACACCCCCTTCAATTAGTTTTTCAATTAGTGTTTTGTGTTACCCAAAATGTACCCCATATCTAATCACACCCATATTTGTAATATTTTGTAAAAAATAAATAAATAAATCTCTGTAATCTATGGCAAGACTCATAGCAGCCTGTAATATTATTTAATTTTTTTCTTAGAAGAGAAATTATTTTGTAAACAAACATGTACTTAAAAGAGGGTATTTTAGATGTGGGTAGATGTAGTTTAATTGTCATTATTATATTATTATTCCATTCAGAAATAGGGTGTTTTACTGGGTAAAAAAATAAAAAAATTTAATTCCCAGAATGATGAACGGTATTAGAAACAATCATGCTGTATGGTCCAGTGGTTAAAGAAACGGGCTTGTAACTAGGAGGTCCCTGGTTTAAATCCCACCTCAGCCACTGACTCATTGTGTGACCCTGAGCAAGTCACTTAACCTCCTTGTGCTCTGTCTTTTGGGTGAGACGTAGTTGTAAGTGACTCTGCAGCTGATGCATAGTTCACACACCCTAGTCTCTGTAAGTCGCCTTGGATAAAGGCGTCTGCTAAATAAACAAATAATAATAATAATATAATCGCTTAACACCAAAATTGCTATAGTATTAAGAAGCCTAAGATGGCAGATCTGAGTTGCCATCTTAGGTCATGAATCCGTGATTATAACCAAAGCATGAGTATTTTTTTTATCAACAACATGTGTTTATAAATTAGCAGGTAAATGAAGAGGCTTGCGAACACGAAACATTATTTTACAATGTATTGTTACCTGTTTAGTCTAATTTCGCCCACATACATTTTTGACTTGCTGAACAAAGATGTAATTGATAACTGTGTAAAAGTGCGCTGCAACATGTTTCCTCCCACTTTCCCACACGACACACAAAAACCTTCTCTCCTGTGTATGTGGATGTGGATGAGTGTGGGCGGGTCATGTGAGTAGTCAAGACCCAATGAGAAACTATCAGCCTCTATGGCTGCTAAGGAATAAAACAAAACAATTAAAAAAAAAGTCTACTGGTGCCAGATTTGAATGTTGCTGGCGCTATGTGAGGTAAACTGATGAGCACCCCTAGATTATAAAAAAACATATATTTAAAGTATAAAAGACATATATGTAGAGCAATATATGTTACATATATTAACACATAAAATCCTTATATAGAAAATACTATAAAATAAGGCCAATTTCATAACCAATCCATATATAATTAATATATGAAAATATGTGTGTACACATTGTAACACAGCAGGGAGGGGGTTAAAATCCTCCCTGCAGAAAACAGGTATGCCTGCATGTTTTGTTAATTGTTTTATTGTTTTGTTAATTGTTTTATTAGTTAAATATGACCTGCACCTGGCTGTTATTGTAAATTAGAGCCAGGTGCAGGATATAAAAGGGAAGCAGTCAGTCTGCTTGAGGCTGCTGTGTGAAGAGCCTGCTTGTGATTGTGTGCAGGCGTACAAAGAAAAAGGTAGTGTCAACCTGTTTAGTTTTGCTTTGAATGGTGTTTGTGTTCCAGGTAAACAGCTTTGCTGTCCTGTGTATAGGCTGGTTCCAGTGTGGTGTAGTTAGTGGTCAAAAAGAGCTAGGTGTTTATTTTGTTTGTTTTGTTTGTTTTGTTTTTGTATTTGTTTATTAAAAAATAACACAAGAGCACTTTGAAACCCCCAAATCTGTGTCCTGGTCTATTTTTAAAGGGGCAACAAATCCGAGTGGGTGAGACTCATTTACATATGGTGGCAGCGGTACTTGGCCCTACGGACCCAGCACAGATTAAAATTAGAAATAAAAAAATGGAAACCTGGCAAGAATTAATCGAAAGGAGCAATAAGAACACCGCTGCTCAAGAGGAGCAGATGAAGAAGATGGACAGGCAGAGACAGGAGCTGGTGTTGGCCCCACTGATAATACAGGAGTGGGAGCCGACTGAATTGGAGCTGCTGCTCCAAAAGTGGGAGCAGGCGAGAGAAGCATCGCTGTCTCCTGAGCCAGAGGGGGTGGAGCTGCCGTCCCAAGAGCCAGAGGGGGTGGAGCTGCTGTCCCGAGAGCCAGAGGGGGTGGAGCTGCTGTCCCGAGAGCCAGAGGCGGTGGAGCCGTGGCTGTTGCAGGATCCTCTGGCTGAAAAAAAGGGGGAGGAGGTGAAGAAGATACCTCCACCACAGCCCCAACCACCACCTCTGAAAACCAGTCCGGTGCTGCCGGGTACGGTCCCTTGCCCCTTGCTCCTGGACACCCTACCAGTCTGCCCAGACCTCCCAGCGCTACACCTGCAACCCAGGAGCCTGCACCATCGGCCACAGCTCTACACCTGGTTCCCTACTCCGCTCTCCCCGAACACCCAGACATCGCTGGGCTGCTGCCAGACGTCGCTGGTGCTCCCCCTGTTCGTTGCTTCACTTCCCCTGGGTGATCGGACATCGCTCCGCCGGTCCCCAGGTGAAGACCTCTGCCCACTGCTGCAGTCTCCAGTGTTCCGGCCGTCACTGCAGTCGGCCCTGTCATCCCTGTGGGGTCCTGTGTCGCCGGGTCGCGGTCCCTCCCTGGAAGCGCTGGAGGGGCCAACCCACCCTCAAGCCCGCCCGTGGAAGAGGGCGAAGATTAGAGAAATCGGACTTGAGGGTGGGTGGTCTTTTAAGGGTGGAGGGAGGTGGCCTTGGAATGGCCGATCAGTGTTGCACACTTGGGGGGGGGAGGATGTGTAACACAGCAGGGAGGGGGTTAAAATCATCCCTGCAGAAAACAGGTATGCCTGCATGTTTTGTTAATTGTTTTATTGTTTTAATTGTTTTATTAGTTAATTAACCTGCACCTGGCTGTTATTGTAAATTAGAGCTAGGTGCAGGATATAAAAGGGAAGCAGTCAGTCTGCTTGAGGCTGCTGTGTGAAGAGCCTGCTTGTGAATGTGTGCAGGCGTACAAAGAAAAAGGTAGTGTAAACCTGTTTAGTTTTGTTTTGAATGGTGTTTGTGTTCCAGGTAAACAGCTTAGCTGTCCTGTGTATAGGTAGGTTCCAGTGTGGTGTAGTTAGTGCTTAAAAAGAGCTAGGTGTTTATTTTGTTTGTTTTGTTTTTGTATTTGTTTATTAAAACAAAATAGCTTTGAAACCCCCAAATCTGTGTCCAGGGTCTATTTTTAAAGGGGCAACAAACCCGAGTGGGAGAGGCTCATTTACAACCTAAATACCAAATAAAGGAAAAAAGCATATAAGTGTAACATCTATTGCTTTCAATATATGTGAAATATAAGCTCTTTCTGCACAGGAGTGCTCTACCTCTTAATGCATGTGGTGTAGCAGCCACTTCCTGCATGTCTCATGAAGGTACAGTACAAGCTCGTCCAAAAGGACCCTGGCTTTGGCTAAAGAGCAGCTTCGACCTGCTATGAAATATCACAGTTATTTTAACTAGTGGACTGTTTTTCTCTTTATATTCACTTTCTGTATCATTTTCTGATTCAGTCATCAAATCCTGGGGACTTTTTAACGTTGAAAGCACCACTGTGGCCTCTATAGAGCTGTCAAATATGTCTTCTCTCTAAATTCAGCTGGTACACCAGTTTGTAACTATTAACCTGTCATCTGCATCACTACCCCCAGATCTTGTTTTTGGGATTGAAATACACTATCCTAAAGGCGTGGGAACAGATTAATACATGCAGAGATTCTTCAAACCCCCAGCTTACTAAATATGTAGTACCACTGAATAAATCATCTTCCTATATTCGGACACATACAAACAACTGTGAGAGCGGTCTTGGCAGTCACCATTGTAGAAATCCATTTGTAAAATGAAGAACAATGCCTCCCCCATCGATTGTATTTGATGTGTCACTCATCGATTGTATATGCTCTCTCACTCTGTTGTATATGATGTGTCACTCTATTGTACATGCTGTGTCACTCATCTATTGTATATGATGTGTCACTCATCTGTTGTATATGATGTCTCACTCATCTATTGTATATGATGCAAAGCAGCTGCCGATGAGCCACGCATGGTTGCACACTTTTTCAAAATCAAATTACTGCCCCTTTAAGGCAGGGTCAGGCAATCAATTATCCGATTATCCTGCCCACATTCTCACATTCTCTTCCGCTCCATCATAGGCACCTTTACTTAAACAGGTTCAAAACAAAACAAATAGCAGCAGTTAAAAGATGAGCTCTCGTAACAAACTCTTTGAAGGGAGTACATGTGGCTAATAACATGCTGATGAAGTCGGCTTAGGTAAATAAAAGCATTCAAATCAATAGCTACGGGCGTTTTGCCAAATGGCATTACAATAACAGGGTTGTTCAGACTGGAAATCATAAAGCAGTGGCCCCAGTCGAAAAGTCTGTGTGATGTTCAGCCAAGTGGGGGACTTTTGTATAGTGGTTAAGACATTTGCTTGCAGTGTGCAGGGTTGCCAGGTCACACAGAGCCTTGTATTATCCTTTAATTATCATTCATTGTAACACTGCTTTTATAGCAGTATAAACAACAGATGTATTAGCCTACTGTAGACAGTAAGAAGACAGGGTCAGTTTAATAGAATATCCTACAAAGAAGGATGAATGCAGTAATGTGTATGTAGGCTTTAGTGATCAGTGGTAAGCCATAGCAAAGAAAACAGTTTGGAAAGTGCTTAGGTATTACATTCACAGGGGTGTCGTGGATATCCATTAGCAGGTGCTCCATTATCAGATGACACTACATTATTATAGTAGAGGCTAAGCACTTTGGCATACACAGACTGCATCTCAATGCAGGGACAATGTGGTAGCTGAAAGCTGAAAGTAAACCTATATGATTTAATTCCTCATAATATGTATTCATTTTGCCTCTAGGATAGAGTGTGGCAAAAGCATGCATTTCATTAGTGGCATTGCTAGACCACAGGACGAAGCTTTCCATTAATAGAAACCCTTCTGTAATCGTAGGGTAGATGTACATGGGAGCCTTCATTGCCCTTCCCCACCCTTCAGGCTATAGGGTATATGATAGCCACGACTGTTCACAATACCTCGCATGTGTGCAGTGCAGTGTGACATATCCAGCGAGGGATAATAATATATGGATTTCAGTTTTGTTTTCTGTCCCTCAGTAGCTTCTCAAATGCTCTCCCTGTAGATCCTCTTCATTCCCACTCTCAAAGGCTGTCACAGTATCATGCTGTTCACTATATAAAACAAACTATTACTTCAGGTAGGTTTTTATGTTTGTGGTGCAGGATGTGGTTGGACTAGAACATATTGCACCATTTTTACATATTTAAGATGCCTGTTTTACCTTATAAGGCCATCGAAATATCAGGTCTGTACACTTAGTGTTTCCTGTGAAATGTTATCGGTATATAAAAACACTAGCAACCTGCCGATAAAATGCCTTCATAACTGAACTGAAGTATAACACATGAGGGTACATGTGTCCCTTACCTAACAACAGGGCTTGTATCTGATCAAAATATTAAACATACAAAAAGCCACACTTGAAAAAGTAGCAGCCCTTTAAACTGGACCGAATAAAGAATAAACCTGTATTGAATGGCTAAGTAAAGGAAGAGGCTGTTGAGGATTGTCTTTTCCTGCCTTCACTCTTAAGCACAAAGTATTAGTAACTGATCTAATCTAATATTTGTTCAAGGATAGTTCCTTAGTAGAATGTTATAATGAGATGGTACAGGTGCTACGCTAGCTTTAATTGTGTCTTGTGTAACTAAGCTATCTTATGTTTTATATGACCTGTGGGTGTTTGATATATGCTTTGCAGCTTTTTGTGTACATAGTGTAAAATGCAGGGAGTGTGCGATTACACTGTGAAGACAGGCTGCGTAGCACTGTGCAGTCAGTGCAGAGAGTGTGTGATTACACTGTGAAGACTGTGCAGGGAGTGTGTGATTACACTGTGAAGACAGGCTGCGTAGCACAGTGCAGTCAGTGCAGGGAGTGTGTGATTACACAGTGAAGACAGGCTGCGTAGCACAGTGCAGTCAGTGCAGGGAGTGTGTGATTACACTGTGCAGTCAGTTCAGGGAGTGCGTGATTACACTGTGAAGACATGAGGGTAGCACAGTGCAGTCAGTGCAGGGAGTGTGTGATTACACTGTGAAGACAGGCCGCATATTGCAGTGCAGTCAGTGCAGGGAGTGTGTGATTAAACTGTGAAGACAGGCAGCGTATTGCAGTGCAGTCAGTGCAGGGAGTGTGTGATTACACTGTGAAGACAGGCTGCGTAACACTGTGCAGTCAGTGCAGAGAGTGTGTGATTACACTGTGAAGACTGTGCAGGGAGTGTGTGATTACACTGTGAAGACAGGCTGCGTAGCACAGTGCAGTCAGTGCAGGGAGTGTGTGATTACACTGTGCAGACAGGCTGCGTAGCACAGTGCAGTCAGTGCAGTGAGTGTGTGATTACACAGTGAAGACAGGCTGCGTAGCACAGTGCAGTCAGTGCAGAGAGTGTGTGATTACACTGTGAAGACAGGCTGCGTATTGCAGTGCAGTCAGTGCAGGGAGTGTGTAATTACACTGTGAAGACAGGCTGTGTAGCACAATGAAGTCAGTGCAGGGAGTGTGTGATTACACTGTGCAGACTGTGCAAGGAGTGTGTGATTACACTGTGAAGACAGGCTGCGTAGCACAGTGCAGTCAGTGCAGGGAGTGTGTGATTACACTGTGCAGACAGGCTGCGTAGCACAGTGCAGTCAGTGCAGGGAGTGTGTGATTACACTGTGCAGTCAGTTCAGGGAGTGTGTGATTACACTGTGAAGACATGAGGGTAGCACAGTGCGGTCAGTGCAGGAGTGTGTGATTACACTGTGAAGACAGGCTGCGTATTGCAGTGCAGTCAGTGCAGGGAGTGTGTGATTACACTGTGAAGACAGGCCGCGTATTGCAGTGCAGTCAGTGCAGGGAGTGTGTGATTACACTGTGAAGACAGGCTGCGTAGCGCAGTGCAGTCAGTGCAGGGAGTGTGTGATTACACTGTGAAGACAGGCCGCGTAGCACAGTGCAGTCAGTGCAGAGAGTGTGTGATTACACAGTGAAGACTGTGCAGGAGTGTGTGATTACACTGTGAAGACAGGCTGCGTAGCACAGTGCAGTCAGTGCAGGGAGTGTGTGATTACACTGTGCAGACAGGCTGCGTAGCACAGTGCAGTCAGTGCAGTGAGTGTGTGATTACACTGTGAAGACAGGCTGCGTAGCACAGTGCAGTCAGTGCAGAGAGTGTGTGATTACACTGTGAAGACAGGCTGCGTGCACAGTGCAGTCAGTGCAGGGAGTGTGTAATTACACTGTGAAGACAGGCTGCGTAGCACAATGAAGTCAGTGCAGGGAGTGTGTGATTACACTGTGCAGTCAGTGCAGGAGTGCGTGATTACACTGTGAAGACAGGAGGTAGCACAGTGCAGTCAGTGCAGGGAGTGTGTGATTACACTGTGAAGACAGGCTGCGTAGCACAGTGCAGTCAGTGCAGGGAGTGTGTGATTACACTGTGAAGACAGGCCGCGTATTGCAGTGCAGTCAGTGCAGGGAGTGTGTGATTACACTGTGAAGACAGGCTGCGTAACACTGTGCAGTCAGTGCAGAGAGTGTGTGATTACACTGTGAAGACTGTGCAGGGAGTGTGTGATTACACTGTGAAGACAGGCTGCGTAGCACAGTGCAGTCAGTGCAGGGAGTGTGTGATTACACTGTGAAGACAGGCTGCGTAGCACAGTGCAGTCAGTGCAGGGAGTGTGTGATTACACTGTGAAGACAGGCTGCGTAGCACAGTGCAGTCAGTGCAGGGAGTGTGTGATTACACTGTGAAGACAGGCTGCGTATTGCAGTGCAGTCAGTGCAGGGAGTGTGTGATTACACTGTGAAGACAGGCTGCGTAGCACAGTGCAGTCAGTGCAGGGAGTGTGTGATTACACTGTGCAGACTGTGCAAGGAGTGTGTGATTACACTGTGAAGACAGGCTGCGTAGCACAGTGCAGTCAGTGCAGGGAGTGTGTGATTACACTGTGAAGACAGGCTGCGTAGCACAGTGCAGTCAGTGCAGGGAGTGTGTGATTACACTGTGCAGTCAGTTCAGGGAGTGTGTGATTACACTGTGAAGACATGAGGGTAGCACAGTGCAGTCAGTGCAGGGAGTGTGTGATTACACTGTGAAGACAGGCTGCGTAGCACAGTGCAGTCAGTGCAGGGAGTGTGTGATTACACTGTGAAGACAGGCTGAGTGAGCACAGTGCAGTCAGTGCAGGGAGTGTGTGATTACACTGTGAAGACAGGCTGCGTAGCACAGTGCAGTCAGTGCAGGGAGTGTGTGATTACACTGTAAAGACAGGCCGCGTATTGCAGTGCAGTCAGTGCAGAGAGTGTGTGATTACACTGTGAAGACTGTGCAGGGAGTGTGTGATTACACTGTGAAGACAGGCTGCGTAGCACAGTGCAGTCAGTGCAGGGAGTGTGTGATTACACTGTGAAGACAGGCTGCGTAGCACAGTGCAGTCAGTGCAGGGAGTGTGTGATTACACAGTGAAGACAGGCCGCGTAGCACAGTGCAGTCAGTGCAGGGAGTGCGTGATTACACTGTGAAGACAGGCCGCGTAGCACAGTGCAGTCAGTGCAGGGAGTGTGTGATTACACTGTGAAGACAGGCCGCGTAGCACAGTGCAGTCAGTGCAGGGAGTGTGTGATTACACTGTGAAGACTGTGCAGGGAGTGTGTGATTACACTGTGAAGACAGGCTGCGTAGCACAGTGCAGTCAGTGCAGGGAGTGTGTGATTACACTGTGCAGACAGGCTGCGTAGCACAGTGCAGTCAGTGCAGGGAGTGTGTGATTACACTGTGAAGACAGGCTGCGTAGCACAGTGCAGTCAGTGCAGAGAGTGTGTGATTACACTGTGAAGACTGTGCAGGGAGTGTGTGATTACACTGTGAAGACAGGCTGCGTAGCACAGTGCAGTCAGTGCAGGGAGTGTGTGATTACACTGTGAAGACAGGCTGCGTAGCACAGTGCAGTCAGTGCAGGGAGTGTGTGATTACACTGTGCAGACAGGCTGCGTAGCACAGTGCAGTCAGTGCAGGGAGTGTGATTACACTGTGCAGTCAGTGCAGGAGTGTGTGATTACACTGTGCAGACAGGCTGCGTAGCACAGTGCAGTCAGTGCAGGGAGTGTGTGATTACACTGTGAAGACAGGCTGCGTGGCACAGTGCAGTCAGTGCAGGGAGTGTGTGATTACACTGTGCAGACAGTGCAGGGAGTGTGTGATTACACTGTGAAGACAGGCTGCGTAGCACAGTGCAGTCAGTGCAGGGAGTGTGTGATTACACTGTGAAGACAGGCTGCGTATTGCAGTGCAGTCAGTGCAGGGAGTGTGTGATTACACTGTGAGGACAGGCCGCGTAGCACAGTGCGGTCAGTGCAGGAGTGTGTGATTACACTGTGAAGACAGGCCGCGTAGCAGTGCAGTCAGTGCAGGGAGTGTGTGATTACACTGTGAAGACAGGCTGCGTAGCACAGTGCAGTCAGTGCAGGAGTGTGTGATTACACTGTGAAGACAGGCTGCGTGGCACAGTGCAGTCAGTGCAGGAGTGTGTGATTACACTGTGAAGACAGTGCAGGAGTGTGTGATTACACTGTGAAGACAGGCTGCGTAGCACAGTGCAGTCAGTGCAGTGAGTGTGTGATTACACTGTGAAGACAGGCTGCGTAGCACAGTGCAGTCAGTGCAGGGAGTGTGTGATTACACTGTGAAGACAGGCTGCGTAGCACAGTGCAGTCAGTGCAGGGAGTGTGTGATTACACTGTGAAGACAGGCGCGTGGCACAGTGCAGTCAGTGCAGGGAGTGTGATTACACTGTGAAGACAGCTGCACGTGCAGTCAGTGCACATGTGCAGTCAGTGCAGGGAGTGTGTGATTACACTGTGAAGACAGGCTGCGTAGCACAGTGCAGTCAGTGCAGGAGTGTGTGATTACACTGTGAAGACAGGCTGCGTGTTACAGTGCAGTCAGTGCAGGGAGTGTGTGATTACACTGTGAAGACAGGCTGCGTAACACAGTGCAGTCAGTGCAGAGAGTGTGTGATTACACTGTGAAGATCATGTGCAGGAGTGTGTGATTACACTGTGAAGACAGGCTGCGTGGCACAGTGCAGTCAGTGCAGGAGTGTGTGATTACACTGTGCAGTCAGTGCAGGGAGTGCGTGATTACACTGTGAAGACAGGTGCGTAGCACAGTGCAGTCAGTGCAGGAGTGTGTGATTACACTGTGAAGACAGGCTGCGTAGTGCAGTGCAGTCAGTGCAGGGAGTGTGTGATTACACTGTGAAGACAGGCTGCGTAACACTGTGCAGTCAGTGCAGGAGTGTGTGATTACACTGTGCAGTCAGTGCAGGGAGTGTGTGATTACACTGTGCAGACAGGCTGTGTGCACAGTGCAGTCAGTGCAGGGAGTGTGTGATTACACTGTGAAGACAGGCTGCGTAGCACAGTGCAGTCAGTGCAGGGAGTGTGTGATTACACTGTGAAGACAGGCTGCGTGGCACAGTGCAGTCAGTGCAGGAGTGTGTGATTACACTGTGCAGACAGGCGTGACAGTGCAGTCAGTGCAGAGTGTGTGATTACACTGTGAAGACAGGCTGTGTGCACAGTGCAGTCAGTGCAGGGAGTGTGTGATTACACTGTGAAGACAGGCTGCGTAGCACAGTGCAGTCAGTGCAGGGAGTGTGTGATTACACTGTGAAGACAGGTGCAGCAGTGCAGTCAGTGCAGGAGTGTGTGATTACACTGTGAAGACAGGCGTGCACAGTGCAGTCAGTGCAGTGAGTGTGTGATTACACTGTGCAGTCAGTGCAGGGAGTGTGTGATTACACTGTGAAGACAGGCTGCGTAGCACAGTGCAGTCAGTGCAGGGAGTGTGTGATTACACTGTGAAGACAGGCTGCGTGATTACAGTGCAGTCAGTGCAGGGAGTGTGTGATTACACTGTGAAGACAGGCTGCGTAGCACAGTGCAGTCAGTGCAGAGAGTGTGTGATTACACTGTGAAGTCAGTGCAGGAGTGTGTGATTACACTGTGCAGACAGGCTGCGTACACTGTGCAGTCAGTGCAGGAGTGTGTGATTACACTGTGAAGACAGTGCAGGAGTGTGTGATTACACTAGTGCAGTGACAGTGCAGATGCAGTGTGTGATTACACTGTGCAGTCAGTGCAGTGAGTGCGTGATTACACTGTGAAGACAGGCTGCGTAGCACAGTGCAGTCAGTGCAGGGAGTGTGTGATTACACTGTGAAGACAGGCGCGTGTTGCAGTGCAGTCAGTGCAGGAGTGTGTGATTACACTGTGAAGACAGGCTGCGTAGCACAGTGCAGTCAGTGCAGGGAGTGTGTGATTACACTGTGAAGACAGGCTGCGTAGCACAGTGCAGTCAGTGCAGGAGTGTGTGATTACACTGTGCAGTCAGTGCAGGCGTGCGTGATTGCACAGTGCAGTCAGTGCAGGGAGTGTGTGATTACACTGTGAAGACAGGCTGCGTAGCACAGTGCAGTCAGTGCAGGGAGTGTGTGATTACACTGTGAAGACAGGCTGCGTAGCACAGTGCAGTCAGTGCAGGGAGTGTGTGATTACACTGTGAAGACAGGCTGCGTAGCACAGTGCAGTCAGTGCAGGAGTGTGTGATTACACTGTGAAGACAGGCTGCGTAGCACAGTGCAGTCAGTGCAGGAGTGTGTGATTACACTGTGCACAGTGACAGTGCATGTGCAGTGAGTAGTCACAGTGCAGTCAGTGCAGGGAGTGTGTGATTACACTGTGAAGACAGGCTGCGTAGCACAGTGCAGTCAGTGCAGGGAGTGCGTGATTACACTGTGAAGACAGGCTGCGTAGCACAGTGCAGTCAGTGCAGGAGTGTGTGATTACACTGTGAAGACAGGCTGCGTGGCACAGTGCAGTCAGTGCAGGGAGTGTGTGATTACACTGTGCAGTCAGTGCAGTGCAGTGTGACATGTGCACAGTGCATTCAGTGCAGGGAGTGTGTGATTACACTGTGAAGACAGGCTGCATAACACTGTGCAGTCAGTGCAGGGAGTGTGTGATTACACTGTGAAGACAGGCTGCGTAGCACTGTGCAGTCAGTGCAGAGAGTGTGTGATTACACTGTGAAGACTGTGCAGGGAGTGTGTGATTACACTGTGAAGACAGGCCACGTAGCACAGTGCAGTCAGTGCAGGGAGTGTGTGATTACACTGTGCAGTCAGTTCAGGGAGTGCGTGATTACACTGTGAAGACATGAGGGTAGCACAGTGCAGTCAGTGCAGGGAGTGTGTGATTACACTGTGAAGACAGGCTGCGTATTGCAGTGCAGTCAGTGCAGGGAGTGTGTGATTACACTGTGAAGACAGGCTGTGTAACACTGTGCAGTCAGTGCAGAGAGTTTGTGATTACACTGTGAAGACTGTGCAGGGAGTGTGTGATTACACTGTGCAGACAGACCACGTAGCACAGTGCGGTCAGTGCAGGGAGAGTGTGATTACACTGTGAAGACAGGCCGTGTATTGCAGTGCAGTCAGTGCAGGGAGTGTGTGATTACACTGTGAAGACAGGCTGCGTAACACTGTGCAGTCAGTGCAGAGAGTGTGTGATTACACTGTGAAGACTGTGCAGGGAGTGTGTGATTACACTGTGAAGACAGGCTGCGTAGCACAGTGCAGTCAGTGCAGGGAGTGTGTGATTACACTGTGAAGACAGGCTGCGTAGCACAGTGCAGTCAGTGCAGGGAGTGTGTGATTACACTGTGAAGACAGGCTGCGTAGCACAGTGCAGTCAGTGCAGGGAGTGTGTGATTACACTGTGAAGACAGGCCGCGTAGCACAGTGCAGTCAGTGCAGGGAGTGTGTGATTACACTGTGAAGACAGGCTGCGTGAGCACAGTGCAGTCAGTGCAGAGAGTGTGTGATTACACTGTGCAGTCAGTGCAGGAGTGCGTGATTACACTGTGAAGACATGAGTGCGTAGCACAGTGCGGTCAGTGCAGGGAGTGTGTGATTACACTGTGAAGACAGGCCGCGTATTGCAGTGCAGTCAGTGCAGGGAGTGTGTGATTACACTGTGAAGACAGGCTGCATAACACTGTGCAGTCAGTGCAGGGAGTGTGTGATTACACTGTGACAGATCAGTGCAGGGAGTGTGTGATTACACTGTGAAGACAGGCCGCGTAGCACAGTGCAGTCAGTGCAGGGAGTGTGTGATTACACTGTGCAGTCAGTTCAGGGAGTGCGTGATTACACTGTGAAGACATGAGGGTAGCACAGTGCAGTCAGTGCAGGGAGTGTGTGATTACACTGTGAAGACAGGCTGCTTATTGCAGTGCAGTCAGTGCAGGGAGTGTGTGATTACACTGTGAAGACAGGCTGTGTAACACTGTGCAGTCAGTGCAGAGAGTTTGTGATTACACTGTGAAGACTGTGCAGGGAGTGTGTGATTACACTGTGCAGACAGGCTGCGTAACACTGTGCAGTCAGCGCAGAGAGTGTGTGATTACACTGTGAAGACTGTGCAGGGAGTGTGTGATTACACTGTGAAGACAGGCCGCGTAGCACAGTGCAGTCAGTGCAGGGAGTGTGTGATTACACTGTGCAGTCAGTTCAGGGAGTGCGTGATTACACTGTGAAGACAGTGCAGTGTAGCACAGTGCAGTCAGTGCAGGAGTGTGTGATTACACTGTGAAGACAGGCTGCGTGTGCACAGTGCAGTCAGTGCAGGGAGTGTGTGATTACACTGTGAAGACAGGCTGCGTAGCACTGTGCAGTCAGTGCAGGGAGTGTGTGATTACACTGTGAAGACAGGCCGCGTAGCACAGTGCAGTCAGTGCAGGGAGTGTGTGATTACACTGTGCAGTCAGTTCAGGGAGTGCGTGATTACACTGTGAAGACATGAGGGTAGCACAGTGCAGTCAGTGCAGGGAGTGTGTGATTACACTGTGAAGACAGGCTGCGTATTGCAGTGCAGTCAGTGCAGGGAGTGTGTGATTACACTGTGAAGACAGGCTGCGTAGCACAGTGCAGTCAGTGCAGGGAGTGTGTGATTACACTGTGAAGACTGTGCAGGGAGTGTGTGATTACACTGTGCAGACAGGCTGCGTAACACTGTGCAGTCAGTGCAGAGAGTGTGTGATTACACTGTGAAGACTGTGCAGGGAGTGTGTGATTACACTGTGAAGACAGGCCGCGTAGCACAGTGCAGTCAGTGCAGGGAGTGTGTGATTACACTGTGCAGTCAGTTCAGGGAGTGCGTGATTACACTGTGAAGACATGAGTGTAGCACAGTGCAGTCAGTGCAGGGAGTGTGTGATTACACTGTGAAGACAGGCTGCGTATTGCAGTGCAGTCAGTGCAGGGAGTGTGTGATTACACTGTGAAGACAGGCTGCGTAGCACAGTGCAGTCAGTGCAGGGAGTGTGTGATTACACTGTGAAGACAGGCTGCGTAGCACAGTGCAGTCAGTGCAGGGAGTGTGTGATTACACTGTGAAGACAGGCTGCGTAGCACAGTGCAGTCAGTGCAGGGAGTGCGTGATTACACTGTGAAGACAGGCCGCGTAGCACAGTGCGGTCAGTGCAGGGAGAGTGTGATTACACTGTGAAGACAGGCCGCGTAGCACAGTGCAGTCAGTGCAGGGAGTGTGTGATTACACTGTGCAGTCAGTTCAGGGAGTGCGTGATTACACTGTGAAGACATGAGGGTAGCACAGTGCAGTCAGTGCAGGGAGTGTGTGATTACACTGTGAAGACAGGCCGCGTATTGCAGTGCAGTCAGTGCAGGGAGTGTGTGATTACACTGTGAAGACAGGCTGCGTAACACTGTGCAGTCAGTGCAGAGAGTGTGTGATTACACTGTGAAGACTGTGCAGGGAGTGTGTGATTACACTGTGAAGACAGGCTGCGTAGCACAGTGCAGTCAGTGCAGGGAGTGTGTGATTACACTGTGAAGACAGGCTGCGTAGCATAGTGCAGTCAGTGCAGGGAGTGTGTGATTACACTGTGCAGACAGGCTGCGTAGCATAGTGCAGTCAGTGCAGGGAGTGTGTGATTACTCTGTGAAGACAGGCCGCATATTGCAGTGCAGTCAGTGCAGGGAGTGCGTGATTACACTTTGAAGACAGGCTGCGTAGCACAGTGCAGTCAGTGCAGGGAGTGCGTGATTACACTTTGAAGACACGCCACGTAGCACAGTGCAGGGAGTGCGTGATTACACTGTGCAGACAGTCTGCGTAGCACAGTGTAGTCAGTGCAGTGAGTGTGTGATTACACTGTGCAGACAGGCTGCGTAGCACAGTGCAGTCAGTGCAGGGAGTGCGTGATTACACTTTGAAGACACGCCACGTAGCACAGTGCAGGGAGTGCGTTATTACACTGTGCAGACAGTCTGCGTAGCACAATGCAGTCAGTGCAGGGAGTGTTTGATTACACTGTGAAGACAGGCCGCGTATTGCAGTGCAGTCAGTGCAGGGAGTGTGTGATTACACTGTGAAGACAGGCTGCGTAGCACAGTGCAGTCAGTGCAGGGAGTGTGTGATTACACTGTGCAGATAGGCTGCGTAGCACAGTGCAGTCAGTGCAGGGAGTGTGTGATTACACTGTGCAGACAGTGCAGGGAGTGTGTGTTTACACTGTGAAGACAGGCTGCGTATTGCAGTACAGTCAGTGCAGGGAGTGCGTGATTACACTGTGCAGTCAGTGGAAGGAGTGTGTGATTACACTGTGACTTGCGTAAACCACTTAGAACTCTTGAGAAGGAGGAGCTGCCTGTGGTTACTCAGGCTGCTGTTGGAAAGAAAGTTGGTGTGTCAGCATTGCAGGTGTGATTCATTTTGTTTATTAATAAATAAAACCATGGACTCATATTTTAAATGATGGATTTAACATTTAATCATAATGTGATGTGATTTAATTATTTTTCTTTTCATTAAGAATCAAAAAGGTGTTACTAAGGTCGTCTCAACTGCCTCTCGTTTAACTGGGACAGCCTCTTATTCAGGATATTGTTCCTTCTCCGAGGAGTTCCGATAAAGCGGCGTCGACTGTCTATACATTCATCTATCTTTATATGGCATACTAATTTGTTGCATACTAATCACTCATTTTGGTCATGCATGTTCCTATTTTGCTTATATTTAAAAACATATTAAGAATATATGTACATCAATATATGGATATGCGATGCATATCTGTAACATTTAAAACTGTTACATTGCATATATTTATAATATATTGAAAATATGTGTTCTTTCTGTATGGGAAGGTTCTATACATTTAATAATGATAGGGTCTTAGATTTTGTCAAATGGACAAATGTGACACAATTTCAAATTCTCCTCATCTAATTTGTTTGTTGCATAGATTTATATTTTGTTAAAACAGCTAACAGTTCATGGAAATGGGCTCTAACACAAGTCATATAAAACAAAAGTTTGCAGTTATCTACTGTGTTAAATCTAGAAATAAGAGATGATTAATTCAACAGATTCTATGCGTACTGCATACATCTGATGCAGAACTATAGTAGGCTTTTAAACACACAGTCTTTTTTAATTATTATTTTGAATAACGTGTCAACACCAGCACAGGTCCTTGGATGTTTACATTCTTTTTTTAGGACATCCCAACAAACATCACACAAGATCCATTCCTAAACAAACATCACACAGATCCATTCCTAAACAAACAACCCTGAACCACAATTCATATATATATATATATATATATATATATATATATATATATATATATATATATATATATATATATATATAATTAAGAGCTATGCACAGTATTCTGCATGTTACTAGACCATCATTAATGCCACATTTTTACTTTAAATATGTTCTAGAAGGGCTATAGTAACACTTCATGCCTAGCACTTGAGGTAATTACACCCTGGGAACAGCAGAGCAAAAAGAGAAGAAAAGCACAGAGCAGAACTGGAAGAACAGGCAAAGTCACTTCTCTTTTACAGGGAAGTAAAAGATATTCATTGTGCACAACTGCATCTCTTTTTAAAACGCTGGCTTTAAAACACAGTGCAGCTCTATGATTTGCTCTGTGTTTTACAGGATGCTGGTCGTTAGTTAATCCCCCAGCTATTCAAGCCCAGCTCCATTTCCTGAGTAATTTATTGTTCCGCCTCACATTTGAATGAGAGGGCTCTTACTCAGAGCACATGGAATGCCCTGACGTCATTAGCCAGAAGAGCTACAAAAGAATGAAAATACATCTGCTCTGCATTCTCTCCGGATAGGAACTCTGCTGATGTGTTTAAGTTGTTGTCTGGACTGCTGTGATTTCCGTAAGTGAGCATCTAACACTTGCACGTTGACTATTTCCACAAGAGCTTGTCAGTTGTGTACTTGTGTGTTATACAGTGATTGTGAAGGAGAAGACTCGTAGTGAGAATTATAAAGTAACTTAGCTGGAGCTGGCAGCTCCCCTCTTGTTTGACTGGTAGGAGTGGACTGCTGGTTTGTTACCTCCTTGTGTTGTCTTGTTTGTTGTACACTGGTCTAGTTCTAGTCTCATTATAGAAAAGAAATTCACAGCCACTGCTTTACAAGAGAACAATGTGTTTAATAAGTTGCAAAAACTAGGCCAATAAGTGCTAATGTATGGGCGTGGGGGTCTTGTGAAAGATGCTGGTATTTTATTCTACTGTTTGTTACCTTTAGACTGTGGTGACATGTTATGTTTGTTTGTGTGTCCTAGTGTGTGTTGAGTGGATGGGTGGATGGCTAAGGGGAATGAGGTGGGGGGCTGGGTTATTGAACTAGCACACAAAACAGGCCACACAGTTTCCTGTCTAGGTATCTGTCTGTCTTTAAGCTTTCTCATGATAATCTTATATAGTGATATGATAAAAGCACTGGGGTACACATAAAAGCTTGTCCTAAATTATATATATATATATATATATATATATATATATATATATATATATATATATATATATATATATATATATATATATATATACAGTACTGTGCAAAAGTTTTAGGCAGGTGTGAAAAATGCTGTAAAGTAAGAATGCTTTCAAAAATAGACATGTTAATAGATCATATTTATCAATTAACTAAATGCAAAGTGAGTGAACAGAAGAAAAATCTAAATCAAATCCATATTTGGAGTGACCACCCTTTGCCTTCAAAACAGAATCAAGCATCAATTCTTCTAGGTACACTTGCACAAAGTTTTTGAAGGAACTCGGCAGGTAGGTTGGCCAAAACATCTTGGAGAACTAACCACAGTTCTTCTGTGGATTTAGGCAGCCTCAGTTGCTTCTCTCTCTTCATGTAATCCCAGACAGACTCGATAATGTTGAGATCAGGGCTCTGTGGGGGCCATACCATCACTTCCAGGACTCCTTGTTCTTCTTTACGCTGAAGATAGTTCTTAATGACTTTCGCTGTATGTTTGGGGTCGTTGTCATGCTGCAGAATAAATTTGGGGCCAATCAGATGCCTCCCTGATGGTATTGCATGATGGATAAGTATCTGCCTGTACTTCTCAGCATTGAGGAGACCATTAATTCTGACCAAATCCACAACTCCATTTGCAGAAATGCAGCCCCAAACTTGCAAGGAACCTCCACCATGCTTCACTGTTGCCTGCAGACACTCATTCGTATCGCTCTCCAGCCCTTCGCTGAACAAACTGCCTTCTGCTACAGCCAAATATTTCAAATTTTGACTCATCAGTCCAGAGCACCTGCTGCCATTTTCTGCACCCCAGTTCCTGTGTTTTCGTGCATAGTTGAGTCGCTTGGTCTTGTTTCCACGTCGGAGGTATGGCTTTTGGCGCAAGTCTTCCATGAAGGCCACTTCTGACCAGACTTCTCCGGACAGTAGATGGGTGTACCAGGGTCCCACTGTTTTCTGCCAATTCTGAGCTGATGGCACTGCTGGACATCTTCCGATTGCGAAGGAAGTAAGCATGATGTGTCTTTCATCTGCTGCAGTAAGTTTCCTTGGCCGACCACTGCGTCTCACGGTCCTCAACGTTGCCCGTTTCTTTGTGCTTCTTCAAAAGAGCTTGGACAGCACATCTGGAAACCCCTGTCTGCTTTGAAATTTCTGCCTGGGAGAGACCTTGCTGATGCAGTATAACTACCTTGTGTCTTGTTGCTGTGCTCAGTCTTGCCATGGTGTATGACTTTTGACAGTAAACTGTCTTCAGCAACCTCACCTTGTTAGCTGAGTTTGGCTGTTCCTCACCCAGTTTTATTCCTCCTACACAGCTGTTTCTGTTTTAGTTAATGATTGTGTTTCAACCGACATATTGAATTGATGATCATTAGCACCTGTTTGGTATAATTGTTTAATCATACACCTGACTATATGCCTACAAAATCCCTGACTTTGTGCAAGTGTACCTAGAAGAATTGATGCTGTTTTGAAGGCAAAGGGTTGTCACACCAAATATGGATTTGATTTAGATTTTTCTTCTGTTCACTCACTTTGCATTTAGTTAATTGATAAATATAATCTATTAACATGTCTATTTTTGAAAGCATTCTTACTTTACAGCATTTTTCACACCTGCCTAAAACTTTTGCACAGTACTGTATATATATATATATATATATATATATATATATATATATATATATATATATATATATATATATATATATATATATATATAATGGCTATATTGTTTCAAATGTAAATTGAAATACCTTACGCTTGAAAAAAGGCTTAATTTATATTGAAAAGTGTATATATAGTATACATTTATTCACAACAACAAATATGGTAATTTAGGAATCATTTATCACTCAAAATTGACTAAAACTGTCTTTATACCAAAAATGAATGTTGGAATTAAGGCAAGGTCCGAAGCCCAGGTAAAAAGCCCCAAAGCCTAGTTCTATAACAATCGCAGGACAACATGGGAAAGCATGTACAGTGCATGGCAAAACAGGCAGTACTGCATGTGTGCGCACAGGAAGCTGCAAAAGAACTGTGCACATGCACTGCTGTAGAAACTGCATGCAATGCCTCAATTCCAGCTTTATAACAGTTATACTATGGAGAGGCGATCACTACTGAGTGGCTCCATTCACTTCTACTACAGGGTCCTTATTATACTATGGAGAGGAGATCACTACTGAGTGGCTCCATTCACTTCTACTACAGGGTCCTTATTATACTATGGAGAGGAGATCACTACTGAGCGGCTCCATTCACTTCTACTACAGGGTCCTTATTATACTATGGAGAGGAGATCACTACTGAGCGGCTCCATTCACTTCTACTACAGGGTCCTTATTATACTATGGAGAGGAGATCACTACTGAGCGGCTCCATTCACTTCCATTACAGGGTACTTATTATATAGAGAGCATTGTCATTGCGTCATGCTCTCTTCTTGCCAAAACAACACAAAACACAAGCTACAGATTATAATTTCTGTTTCTAATTTTATCTTCTTTAGGTTCCCAGTCAGTTCCAGACCTCATAATTTGAGGCTAAGAGGAATGAAAACCCTTCCGAAAGCTTGGATAAAAAAAGAATCCTCACTTTAAAGAAACCTGACTGGCCTCCTAAACTTTTACAGGATCTGTTTTAAAGAAAGGCCACACCACTGCTCTGAAAATGCTGCAGCAGATTTTAAAGGAGATGTACATAGACCCTGATGTTCTGGAGGCTCTGAACGAGGAACAGAAAAAGATCTTGTTCTTGAAGATGAGGCAGGAACAGGTGAGACGGTGGACAGAAAGAGAAGAGAACTTCGAAAAGGAAAGTGAATGCTTAAACAGCGCGAAGCCGAAACAAGGTAAAGTAATGGGACTTCCATTAGCTTTTCTCTGCTGTCAGATATCCCGCTGTTAACTTATACAGTTGTTTTAAATGCTATCTACAAAGAATTCCAGGCATGTACTGCGTGGATCTGCGGGGTGCGTGGGAAAGACAAGGCTGCATCACATGCTTCTGTGAAACGTTTTGGCTGCTTTCTCTAGTTTGTAGTAGACGGTAATTTGTTAAGAGGAAAAAACAACGCTCATTCCAAAACAAGAAATGGCAGACTATCAGAAATGTGTATATTAGCTGATTATCTTTAACAACGCCCATTGCAAAATAAGAAATGCCAAACTATCAAACTGTATATACTAGCTAATTATCTTTAACAACGCTCACTCCAAA
Organism: Acipenser oxyrinchus oxyrinchus; assembly: GCA_030684275.1. NCBI lineage: Eukaryota > Metazoa > Chordata > Actinopteri > Acipenseriformes > Acipenseridae > Acipenser > Acipenser oxyrinchus. Next base: position 15,484,973 of record CM060268.1, read on the forward strand.
ACAAGGTTGTTTGAGATATAAATATTTTTTTCTAAACTTTGAAGACCAGTCTGGACTTAGACAGCAGTCTTTAAAATACAGCTGTGACTTTGTCATCCAAACCCGGAGTGTCAAAACATATACAAGTGAATTTCCTTCTAAAAAGCATTTAACTGATAATAAAAGAACAGTCTAAAAACACAGCAGTATCCTGTACTCTCCAGTGCACTTTACTGTAGTGAATTGCAATGCACAACTATAGCATTTCTTATATGGGAGAGATTTTCAACATTATGTAAGTAAACACTATTTTCACGACAGCACAAGCTGCAGCAGTGACTCCGGATATGTGTGTGTGAGTACTGTCACTGTATTATGCTGTGGGTGTCATTAATATTATCATGTATTGTTTAACATTATCCTGAACTTCCTTTTTATGCTTCATAGAAGGAAGAGCTGACTTTCTTGGTAGAACTGAAGTTTCCTCTTTTCAGAATGGTATATATTATGTCACTTCCACCTAAGCAAGACATGACATCAGTACAGAATACAGGACAGAAACGGCGTGCCGCTGGCAGGGTCAAATGCAATCTGGTGTGTCTGTTTTCTAACCCCTTTACTACACTCTTTACCAGAACTCACACTGTGTTGACGGTCTCCGTTTGTTCCCATGCCCTCAGGTAGTTTCAGCTGGTGGGACCCACCTCTTCCAGTCAACTGCGTGTCTCACTCAGAGCACTAGAAACACAGGTTCATCGTTTGTTAAACATTAACTAGAATAATCAACAATTTATGCAAGCAAAGGGTAGTAAAACATTGTAAAACCCAGAGAGGTATGGTAAAGCATATAAAAAGAATGACAAAGCATGGTAAACTGTGGTAAATGTATAGTATAACCATGGGAAAAGCATGGGAAAACTGCACAGTTACTGTGGTAAGCTTTTATAAAGCTGTCCTGTGCATGGGTGCTTATAGTCAAACACTATCTGTTAGAGGGCCTGCCTTCGGTTTTGTAAACATGTTTGTTTCTATTAAAAATGGAAGTATTCAATGATTTTCAAAAGGCACTACCCTTTCAAAAACAGGAACATATTCTGACAAATACAGGACCTGAGCAACTTAAAACAGGATTGATTTGGAAAGCATGAAAACAATGTACCAGTTTACTGGGCAGGACGACTGATATTATATTATAATAGGCAGTGCTCAGTGTGTTAGCCAATTGTAGCTAAGTGCTTCACTTTCTGAAGTAGATATGTGAGTGTTGTGCAGCTCTCCTCTTCAGTGATAAGATATTGTACTCGTCAGCTGGGAGACTATGTGTCCCAGCATGTTAGTCAGCTGATATGAGCATTCTCAGACTTCTTATGGACTTATAAGGTAATAAATTTATGTCAGTAAGGGCCCACTCTACCCAAAACAGCATTCGAAACAAAAGCACAGGGCCTTTAGCAGCATTCCTAACCGTCTCAGCTTACTGGCTCCAGGAGTAGAGGCCCACAGAGGTACCAAGCATTTGCAGCTCTTTGCATGTTTTCAGTAAAAAAAATAGCATCTTTAAAGAATAGCATCTTTAAAGGGATGCTTTATACCCTCCGTCTGCTCAGTTTGTTATTATGTGGGTTTAATATTATTTTCTTTTGCTATTTTTGCTATGTTCATTATTTATCAGGATTACTACCCAATGGCATTTTTCAGTCACAGAGGCTGCTGCTTTAGAAATGTCCACTACAGGTGCGCAACTCTACTTCCTGCCCCCTCTACAAGTGTGGCAAGTGTGCGTTAGTGCAAGGAAAATGGCTATATAATACAGTTTCAGATGTCTTTTCAGAAACAGACCCAGTGGTTGAAAAACAAATCTGGAACAGTTATGATTGAAAACACACATAATATGATCTTAAAATATTATGATTAAACATTTTGAACATGTAGTTTTTAAATATAAAATCTCCCATAGGCTAGTGTCACATACCCAGATTAGCACTAGCCTTGGATTACCTAATGTAACCTTATTTATTGCAAATGAGTGCTCAGCGAGGTCTGGGAAATTACACATTTAAGATAAGAGGTTTAAAATATTTGTATTTACATGTTAAAAAAGTTCTTACCTTATTAGACCATAATATCAGTTTAATAGGTCTGTGAGCAGGCAGAGCCCTAATAGTCCCAAAATAATGCAAAAGCATTGCATAAACACAGACATTGTGATTCAAAGATAACAGTGGAAAATACTTAAAGGACAATGTGGTGCCTGCTTTAGAAATGCTTGGTACCTCTGCTGAAAAATTCTACTTGTTTAAAAAAGGCTTTCGTACAGTATATGATAACTTTGAAACTTGTTTTAAATCTTCTGAGAGCCTGTGCAAACCAAATGGAACGATACTCCCTTTTGTGATGACAACAGCAGAGAAGTGTCATCCACCTTAAACCATTAGCTTGTGCGAATGCTTCAGGGAAATCCCTCTGGCCCAGTGTACAGGTATGATGAAGCTCCATCTCATTAGTGCTGACTGAACAATAGCAGGTATTTATGGTTCACAGGCAAGTGTAGTGACATTAATCAAACATGTGTTTACCTTACATATATTATATATTTGACAGTCTGGTTTTTAAGGAAGTACAGTGCATAGTAGGGTACATTTCAGAATTCTGTGGCTCAAAATAGCATGGCCATGGGGTTTAAGGGTGAGTCATACAGTCAGGGGAGGTTTGAGAAAATAAAGGAGTGTTTTTCTCTTATGCAAACCTAACCTTAACAGACAGGTAGATCCAGATCTTGCTGTTCAGTGATTCACTGTTCCTGTAAAAACAGCTCATTATTAAAATGTGTGTGGTACAGTATTCTCTATGCTGTGGCAGGGTGGAGCACCAATCTCTCTGATGAAAACAAATGACTTGTTTGCTCTGGTTTCTAAATCCAGATCTGTCTACTCCAGTGAGGAAATCAAGTGATGTGCCATTTTATTGACAGTTTAATTAAAGCAGTCTTGCCTTTAAAAAAACAAAGACTCGAAAATCAGAGGAAGCTCTTTAATTACATAACTAACACACATGTAAGCATGCCATACTGTACTGACAGACTCAACAATATATCCTCAGATACACTCAATAACTAAAGAAGGTCTGTGACAGGGCAGAGGCCTGTGTTGTGTTGAGTGGGCAGGGAAGGAATTACTCTCTCCCTGTCAACTCCACATGAGAATGTGGCAGGAGGGAATAATTGAATAATTGATGATTAATTAGGGTCCAGCCACAGCTGCATATAAGCAGCTAAAAATCTTTTGTTGGGAGAGGGAGTTTGGTGGTGCTGGGTGCTGGGTGCTGGGTGCTGGGTGCTGGGTGCTGGGTGCTGTAACCTGTAACCTGTAACCTGTAACCTGTAACCTGTAACGTATTGGGGCTAAATTGTGTATTGGTCAGTGAAGGCGAATGCCCAGCCTGAGAAGTGTTTTGTTTAAACCTTTTGTTTTGGACCTTTGTTTTTCCGTTTGTTTTGTGCTTTTTCCTTTGTTTATTTGGTAAATAAAAGTGTGCCACAGCACTGTTAAACTGCTGCTTCTGTCTCTGGCTCTGCTTCCTGACATTTACCAGCCTTGGCTGTGATGCTATCCTTTCACAAGGTCCTTAGCAAGTTTAATCACCATTGGACAAGCACTTCTCTAGCTATACAGTATGTACAATTAGAAATCAGGTATGAGAAATCAACTGTGCATACCTTGAAACATAACCACACTTCTGTATGTGTAGCAGTGGTAGTACAATCTTGATTTGAAGTTAATACACTGTTATTAAAGGATACTTCTTTTCGCACAATTTGAGCAGCCAGAAGCCCAAATTGCACAAGATGACATGTCTTCTATAAGACACCCTACATACAGTATGACTTATTAACATATAATAAGTGTGACAGACAGCCTCCCCCAGATTCAGATAGATTTGATTACTTGCGCTAAACAATGTTGGACATTTCTGTAGATATAGTGTGTGTGACATAAAGGCATACATACATGCATACATTATACTGTCATTAAGGGTGTGCGATAATACTGATAAACCGGTGTGACCAGGCTGGCTGGTGGGGACGTCAGGCCAGGAAGCAAGTAGACAGACAACAGTGCTGGGATATGAATGAATGCGCTGGTGCGCTGGTTTATTGAAAAGAAAAAGGTTTGAACAAAACAAAACACTTTACAGAAACAAAACGGCACAGTGGCCAAAACAAACAAACAAACAAACAAACAAAACAAACAGACACGGAGCCAACAAGTATCATGCTGGTGTAAAGCCAGCACGAGATGCAATTATTCTGATTTCCTTTTAGTTTTCTTTATTTTTATTCAACTGCCATTGGTCACATTGTGAACCTGATGAAGACACGTTAGGTGTCGAAACTCGTTGTTTTTTTGTCTGTTTTACAACCATTTTTCTAAATAAAGAGATGTTTTTGATGAATACAAAAGAGCAGGAGTTAAGTATTGAATCCTGAAGAAAAATAAAATGATGAGGAATGTCCCTACAGAAACTCTTTAGTTAAGCCATTAAAACTGATTGTTTGACTCAAAGGTTTTTAAATTTTGTATTACCGTAGAGACTCTACCTTCACTATATATATATATATATATATATATATATATATATTAATCTTGTAACACAGCAGGGAGGGGGTTAATATCCTCCCTGCAGAAAACATGTGCGTATGCACATTTTGTTTAATTGTTTTATTTTGTTAATTGTTTATTGTTTATTGTTTAATTATCACCTGCACCTGGTAACTATTATAAATTAATGCCAGGTGGGGTATATAACGGAAGCAGCCAGTCTGTTCAGGGCTTGTTCAGTAGCAGGAGGCAGATAGTGTGCTCTGTCTCCGAGCGGTCGTACTAGTGTTGTGTGTTTGTGTGACAGGTAAACGGCTTAGCCGTCCTGCGAGTGAGTTAGGGACTTACCTGTGTAGTTAGCGCTCCAAAACGGAGCTAGGTGTTTATTTTTGTTTGTGTTGTGTTTATGTATTAAAAATAGTGCAACCGCGCTTAAAACTCCATTTCCTGTGTCCTGGGTCTGCTTGAAAAGGGGCAAACGAACGACCGTGAGTGCCGGCCGGGTTACAATATATATAAAATTAGAAAGAGTATACATGCATTTCTCCAGTCATATAACCTAACACAGTGTTCCTTGGTTGCTGACGTTGAGACTTGTGAATGGGTATAACACATTAGCTGATGTGAGAGAATCGCATCACAAAATATTAAACATGTTTAAACATTACGAGCCGACTGAAATAGGCCGATACTGTAAAATCACTAACAAAGCTTAACACACTGCCCAATGCAACTGAAAAATCATGCTGCTATTGATTGCATCGGGCAGTGTGTCCAGTGAGGTGAATTAGGAGTACAGAGAGCAGTAGGTGCTGTATGAGATTTCTGGAGTACATCCACGTCACAGCTGACACGCGGAGAGGACAATCCATCCCAAACAAAGTGACCCTGTTTAAATATGCAGGGTCTTCTCCCTCTTGCCCTTCTCCTCCAAAGGTTTTCCTGCCTGTCCTCAACAAGAGCCAAACATCGCCACATCAGGAAGTGTACCACAGCAGCCATCGTGAGGCCAATGACAGGTCTCTGAAGGTGTGTGCTTTTATATAGCTCTTATCTTTTAGGGTTTGCTCAATGTTAAATATCTTGTCAGTGACCTAGCCCTTTAACTCTTTTTACTCTGAGAGAGACAGCCCTTCCCATAGATGATCATATTAGGAAACAGACTTGAATGGGAGTGTTTTGGAATGTTGTTGTTGCGCTGAAGACAGACCTTGGTTAGAAAACTTATAAGAAAGTTTACAAACGAGAGGAGGCCATTTGGCCCATCTTGCTCGTTTGGTTGTTGTTATCAAGTCTTCTGTTTGTTGTAACTGCAATGCTATAATAATGCAGGTGACTGGATAAAGTCAGACAAAAAAACGAAAATGCTACTCAACAGGTTTGAAATTGCGCGTTGTTGAATTTGCCTGAAATACATGTTAATCACAATGTTGAAAAAACAGTACAAAACTTAAAATGGTGAAAGAAAAACGAGCTGATAGAGAATGGAAAGTGTTTATGGCCCGATATAGAAAACATTTTGTTTGAATGGAGTACTTTGAATGACTTTAATACATACTGTAACATGTTCTACATGTCAGTGTAACGCAGTGGTACACTTGTAAAGTATGTGTATGGTTCTGATTAACAAAACAAAATGAATGCATTTGTACAGCTGGAAATGTATTGCAATTGTACTGCACCGTATGCAACATTCAAATCTTTTGTTTACTGGTTACTAGATGGTGCTTTTCTTTTAAATTTGAATTAATACAACTAATTTGTAAAAGCCAATGCAGCTGGAACTATTGTCTAAGTGTGGTCAAGTGTGGAAAGTAACAAAGTAGAAATACTGCGTTACACTACTTCAGTATTTGTTTTTGGGATCTGTACTTTACTTAAGTACTTTATTTTTGGGATACTTTTACTCAAGTACGTTTGTTTAGAAAATATTGCACTTTTTACTCCACTACATTTCCCAGAAGCATCTCGTTACTCGTTCTTTCAACACACTGACTCTTTCGCTGGCCAGGATTCTGACTGGGTAAAGCGGAGCAGCATGAGCAAAGTGTCTGCTCGCTTTGATGACATAGTACGGGGAAGACGCACCTATGGCACGCGTGGCATGCAGAGTCGTATTTGTTGGCACGCTAAGTTTGCTGGTTGTTTTTTTCCTCCCTGCCCACAGTCAGAGCAGAGTGGCACTTTAGAAAGCCAGTCAGTAATTGAGCAGTGCTAACTGTAGCTGTTATTATGTGAATGTTGTGTTCGACTGTTTATGGCTATTACATGCTGTTGTGCTGCACTCTGGGGCCAGGAGGAAGCAGACACAAACACTAAGTCTGTCCAGATGTAATTGTGATCAGCTATGGATGTGTCAGCAGGACTCGCAGGGTCCGGGGAGGAATTTCCGTTATCTCCTGTTCTATTCGTACTTCACACTCCAACACAATTTAAATAGCCTATCCACAAATGTACTCATATCAGAGGCATAATTTAGTATGAAGACAACCACAGCTATCTTTTTCCAAAAAAAACCCCAAAAAACTCCACAATGCCACAAAGTATATTATATACTACTAGTTATTTTTACAAAATGTAAAAGCAGTAGATATTTTTAAGGAAGTAAATATATCACAGTTGAAAAAAACTAAGGTACATCAGTAATGGTCGGGTGCAACTGCAAACAAAAAACTAACAATATGGCCAGGATTACCGATGCAGTGCCAAATGAGCAAACTTTATATGTATTGCATTGTGATTGTTTCTTTTAATGTAGTTTAGCATTAAAATTCTCAAATGTGATGAAATGTGATTCATGCATTTCATTGTAGTGCAGCAATACTGCAATATTAAAACTTTGTTTTGTTGGTATGTGCTCAATAAAAACTTAATTACAAAAACAAAAGGCAGCCATTCTGCTGTTAATATCAGTTAAGCCTTGTCCCCCTTATTCTAAGAATAAATAGAGCACCCCCTGCTTCACCCAAAAGAACTCTAATAGTAATCTCTGAATTTTCTTTAAAAGAGATGGTGGAGGTTCCACACACATTAGCCTGTGCCAGAGCATTAAAGCAACTAGATAATTAATTATCCAGACTATGCCTCTATAAAATCATTTTAACAAAAGCCATCACCATCTTTGTAATGTTCCCTTCACATGAACTAGCACTACCTCCCAGTTCTCTAATGCTACACCCTCTCTTCCCAGTTAACTCGGGCAGATGACATTTTTTCACAAACTTCCTGACAATGTTGATGCCTTTATGTCTTGATTACTGGTCACTAGCACAGCTACATCATCTGCACAGGCTACCACTTTATATGCCTGATTTGGGACATTTGTAAAAGAGAGGCCATTTAAGAGCTGTCTAATTGTCTCTATGAGGGGGTCAATGGAGAGGGAATATAGCATTCCAGAGAGACAGCATCCTTGGCGGTTTCCTCTCTGTACTGAAAAAGGAGAACTTAAACCACCATTTATTTTTAGTACACTAAATATGTTACTGCACTACAAAATCAAATGCTCTAAAAATATTAGGCAAATGTGTATGGTTTACCCTGTTGAAAGCTTTCTCTTGGTCCAGGGAAATTAAACCAGCTTTAAAACCAAAGAGCTTGGAGGTTCCTGCTCGGTCACAGTCGTTAGCCAGCGAATCAGCTTGCTCTGAGCTGTCTTTTTCTCCAACCCAAAAAGTATCGAAGGATCCATCTGGGAAAGACAGAAACCTGGAGCACACTAACACCCCCTGTACTGTTGCATACAACAGATCAGTCAGCTTGTGTTGTTTAATTTTTAGGCTTTCAGAAAGCTTGTTAAAACCTGCAGAGCTCCATGAAGCTCAGGAATGTCTTCCTCCAGCTCTCGCATTGCTATATTAGTACTCCGTGTAGCGTGTTCAGTGTACTGCTGACAGAACAATTTCACCTGCACTTTAGCTACGTCCCACCAATGCTTTAATGAGGAGAAAGCATTTTTTTGACCTCTCCACCTTTCCCAAAACATTTTTTTAATATTTTAAAGTGTGCATTATGTAGTAGCTTGGTATTAAAATGCCAGTATGAGGTATGTAATTTTGACCAGAGAAGAATTATTTTCAAATAATACTATGGTCTGAAAAACCAACAGGATAAATAGAGGAATTAACCCTTTCAGGACCAAGCATTTTTCAGTGGGATGCTCCTCCAGGACCAGGGGTTTCAGTGGGATGCTCCCCCAGGACCAGGGGTTTCAGTGGGATGCTCCTCCAGGACCAGGGGTTTCAGTGGGATGCTCCTCCAGGACCAGGGTTTTCAGTGGGATGCTCCTCCAGGACCAGGGGTTTCAGTGGGATGCTCCCGCAGGACCAGGGTTTTCAGTGGGATGCTCCCCCAGGACCAGGGGTTTCAGTGGGATGCTCCTCCAGGACCAGGGTTTTCAGTGGGATGCTCCCGCAGGACCAGGGGTTTCAGTGGGATGCTCCTCCGGGACCAGGGGTTTCAGTGGGATGCTCCTGCAGGACCAGGGGTTTCAGTGGGATGCTCCTCCAGGACCAGGGTTTTCAGTGGGATGCTCCCGCAGGACCAGGGGTTTCAGTGGGATGCTCCTCCAGGACCAGGGGTTTCAGTGGGATGCTCCCGCAGGACCAGGGTTTTCAGTGGGATGCTCCCCCAGGACCAGGGTTTTTTTTGGCTGTAGTTGACTCTCTTGCTATAAAAATAAATCTATTTTTACAGTAGCATTTTGGAAATGGTGTCCTGTTTTCAGAACACTCTGGGGAACATTATAAAGTACTTCAAAACCATACAAACTTTTTTGCCTTTTTTTCAACACAATATTATTATTATTATTATTATTTTGTTAAGTATGTTTTATTATGTATTCTGCTTAGAGATACATGTATCAAAATGTGTTGTTCTATGACCCGAGGGAGCTTCCAATACTTCCTGAAAGTTTTGTTGAAAAGTATTGATATTTGGGCAACTTACAAGACATTGCTTCATCTGAGTGATTGCAATGACATAATACACGTTTATTCTCAGGGTCTTTATAAGCAATAATGGACACTACTCTCGATTACTTTCTCAAAATACATATTTATAAATAAATTAGTTATTCATTTCATTATTATCAGTAATAAAGGAAAAAAAAACGTACCTGATACATTTAGTTAATGAAATAGTAGCTGCTCATATCCATTAGTTTCTTGATATTTATAAATGTTGTAAAAACACACATTATATATATACATCGGATTTACTCTGAAGCCGGCTGTGATGTATTTTCTCTCCGTGCTGCCAAAACTTTCTCCGACCTTTAGACATTAAATGCCCCTCTCAGTGACGTCACACAGGAAAAAAAAGTTAACGTCAGTCCCTTACCTATCCACGGATATGTGTTTCAAGCCTGTACTGCAAAGTACAGTGGCCCTGTAAGTCATCAAAACGAAGTGCTTTTTTTATCGTGTCTACACGATCGCGGTCCTAGAAGCCAACTTCAGTATGTTTGTGTTAACACGATCCCGGTCCTTAAAAGGTTAATAAATAAATTTAAATGGTGCTTAAAACTATAAAAAATCTATCCAATCTGTCTAAGGATATCAGCCCTGGAGACCCTTTTGCCCAAGTGTATTGTCTAAAATTGGGGTGCTGATTCCTCCACGTATCCACCATCTCATGAGCTGTTAAAACACTGAGCAGCTCTCTGACAGACCGGGGGTGAGGCTGTTTCTGTCCAGCTGGTCATTTAATGTACAGTTAAAATCCCCTGCTAATAAAATCACTTCCTCAGACTGACTTTGTGCTAAAACCCCAGTTAGGGTCTGAATGAACTGCACTCTTTCTTTCCCATCATTTGGTGCATAGACATTAATAAACACCAGCATTCTGTTGCTATACACACAGCTGTAACTAGGGGTTGGCGAATGGGGCAGCCGCCCAGGGCGCAAAGCCATGGGGGGCAGAAAAATGACTGCATTGCCATTCGAGTAATCATTCTGTTCTGCGGTTCTCAATGTTTTCACTGGTCAGCTGTCGTAGCACCCCTAACATAGTCTGAAGATCGCATGTGCCTCTGCACTAGAAAAGGGAATGCGTCACTTCCTTAGCAACGGCCTTAATGACCACAAACCTGGTTCTACACAAAGCAACACCACAGCGTCGGCAGTTCGTTATTATTCTGGCATATCTGTGTCGGTCGCGTCCCCTGTGGTGTACACTGCTTATTTATTTATTCGCTCCTGCAGCCTTCAGGATCAGCACTACTATAAACGTAATGAAATGTAAAGGCACTTTTTGTAACCTACGTAATAAAGGTAAACCAAAACATTACGATAGGATAGACAACAAGTAAGACATTAATTTATAACAAATTCAAATAGATAAACGGCCCTTAAAATACACCTGAACTACAAGATGTAAATGTGGTACCAGCATTTATTTAATGGAATACAATTCAGAACAAATGACCCCCATTTGCTATTTTTAAGCACCATTATAAAACAAGTTTATTTGATAATTAAGTGGCTCTTATAATGGGTTAAATAAATGTGTATGTATAAAGAAACACAAAATCTAGTTATTATTTTTAATGACCTTATTTTTTTGTTTAAAATAGCATTCAAACCTGCATGGCTCTTGCTAAATTCTAAATTGTTTTGGATCTTTAGGGAAACGGAAGAATTTTCTTTCTGCTAACTATATAGATGGAAATGCAAGTTTATGTCTTTCTGAATATGCTTCAAGCCATTAAGTCATTGCATCCGTGTTTGTGTTACAATTATTTTAAATCCATGCTTTTTTACAGTACCAATCAATGATTAAGAGAAAATGCCACACATGAACTTAATTAAAAGTTATATATACAAGGATATTGGAGATATTAAAGGATTCTGTAAGGGTTAATGTGGCTGCTAAAATAATCATACAGTAGTTTTTTATTGTTTACAGCGACACTGCTAAAATTCCACAGCACCAACACTGCGCTTCACCAAGCTAGTGTGTTCAGTTGTTTCATCTTGATCATCTTTCTGTGTCTGTTCAGATACTGGGCTTCTACTCTGCTTATCACCACTGGTACCTGCTGCAGTTTCCCGCTGTGCTGTCCGCTCTGCCTCTGCGAGTGTCTGTTCAACCTTGTTTAGAGATACTGTTTTTTCCTCTCCTTTATTCATTTCTGACAGTTCCTGAACCACAGCTTCCTCATTATCCACACCAGCAGACTGCAGGTTCGGACACAATCTGGTCAGTCTCTCTAATCACTGGCCCATTTGCAGCGTGATTCGAAGGGCCGACTTCTTGACTCGCTGGCTCAGCTGCGCTGCCACTGGGTTCTGGGATTTCTTCTCCCTCGCTATCTGTATCCTCAGCAAACCACTTGCAGTTCTTAGCTATGTGTCCTTCTTGCCCGCATTTAAAACATTTCAGTACATCAGTTGAAGCAAAAACTACATAATCACTTCCATCAATCCGAAACTTGAAAGCTATATTGAGTTCTGCATTTGGATTATTGAGAAGCAGGTACAACTGTCTTCTGAAGGAAACAATGTGTTTCAGTTCAGGAGATTTATAACCCAGAGGAATCATAGAAACATCAGGCTCAGCTCTTTTACTTAAAGTTAATTTTTTATAAAAGGGTGGACATTAGAAATGATACATTTTTTAGCGGGTACAGCAAGAGAAACAACAGAAATTAATGCTCCACCAATCACAAATCAATGCTGGATGATTTTATCAACTATTTCTTCACTACTGAGAAAAACAACATCTTTATTCATACCTGAAGCTGACTTCATCCAACTAGTTTTCTCAGTTCAACAACACATTTTTCCACTGGAACGATGACATCTACTAAGATCTTTATCCCATGTTTACGTGTCAGATTTTCAAAAGTCGAGCAGGATCCCTTGGGGATTTCCCTGGTCTTGGCCATAGCGGCCGCACCTACTGACAAACTCAGTGCTCAACTAACACAACACCTATATAACTCAAATAACTCAATTAAACCAATATAAAAAGAAAAGAAATACGGGAAAAACTCCCCATTTACTCAGAGCTACAAACACTCCCTCCCCGCTCCTCCATACACAAACACACACCCGATAGGTAAAGCAGCAGACAGCACCAACAGAGAGATAGATAGATAGATAGATAGATAGATAGATAGATAGATAGATAGATAGATAGATAGATAGATAGATTTTTAAGTGATCTCTGAGTCTCTGCTGTCTTGTGAGTAGGTGGTCAAATCAATACTGCAGGTTATCAGGAGACGGTAATATGCAGACCTGCAGGGCAGCGTCTGAGTCCTGCAAGTATTACCTGTACATAAGCACAGCTACAGCACAACTCTGCCAGCTCTGTGTATGGGTGCCTGGGAGTCCTGCGAGTATTACCTGTACATAAGCACAGCTACAGCACAACTCTGCCAGCTCTGTGTATGGGTGCCTGGGAGTCCTGCGAGTATTACCTGTACATAAGCACAGCTACAGCACAACTCTGCCAGCTCTGTGTATGGGTGCCTGGGAGTCCTGCGAGTATTACCTGTACATAAGCACAGCTACAGCACGACTCTGCCAGCTCTGTGTATGGGTGCCTGGGAGTCCTGCGAGTATTACCTGTACATAAGCACAGCTACAGCACAACTCTGCCAGCTCTGTGTATGGGTGCCTGAGAGTCCTGCGAGTATTACCTGTACGTAAGCACAGCTACAGCACGACTCTGCCAGCTCTGTGTATGGGTGCCTGGGAGTCCTGCGAGTATTACCTGTACATAAGCACAGCTACAGCACGACTCTGCCAGCTCTGTGTATGGGTGCCTGGGAGTCCTGCGAGTATTACCTGTACATAAGCACAGCAACAGCACAGCTGTTTTCTCTGCCTGGTCTTTGTATAGGTGTTTGTTTAACTAGAGATGAGGAATAAGAAGCTCAGATCTTACGTGATATTACTTGCCCTCTCCAAGCCTTTTCATTTAAATGCAATACTAATTCAATACTCCCAATGCAATAGCTATCAGTTTTCTGTAATAAGCAAAGTATCCTTCATCATGTATTTTAAAATTAAGTGTGTAGAGAATATACAGTACCCTCCACATGACAGGATGAAAGTAAAATGCAGAATGACTGGTGGGGCATTTGTTGTACTTTTTTACTCCTCTCAATGCTTGGAGAATAAGACCCTAAATATCAGCAGCCAGAGCAATTGTTGTCACCTTTCATGGGCAGTTGCTCAGTTAAAATAAGTGGACAATCTTATTTTAAAAAAAAAAAAAAGCTGCAATTTCAACATTTGGCGAATATCGGCTAAACACCCATCAGAAGATAAATAAAACAAAAGGAGAATACATATCAGCCTGAATATTCATTGTTTATTTTAAACAGAACAAAGAAGAATTAGGGGGGGCATGATTGATGAAGTCTTTATGAAAGAGTCGACATTGGCTTGGTTTACATGCACTTGAAAATCGACTCTACAGTCATGACTGTGTGACGTTGTCAAGCGAATACATAGTGAAACAGCAAAAGGACGTCCTTTTGGCAGTGCAACTTTAAGGGCAGGGTCAATTGCTTTCTCACGATAAAAATAGCTGTAAAAACCCACGGAAACCAGAGCAGGAATCGTGCTTGTGGCTCACGAGGTTTCAGCAGCCAAGATCCCGTTCTTCTGACTTAATCTCATGTAATCTCCAGCAGAAAGGCCGAACAAAACGCACACACACACACACACACACACACACACACACACACACACACACACACACACACACACACACACACACACACACTGTACATTTATGGACTACTTCAACACTAGAACCGCTGTGGTTATACTCATACCTACAACCGCCGGTACATTTTAAACACCATCAGTATTAAAATGAAAGACAAACTATCGGATACAACTCAAAAGTTTTATTCAAGCACAGCATATCAAACCTCTGCACAGCCTAAACACCATATTTAAATGAACAATACAGGGTTTATTTTCTAACTTACCACATAAAAAGCACTACTTCAAAAAATGAAAAACTATAATAAAATAAACATTTCAAAAGAAACTATTGTGTAAACAGGTATATGCACATACAAAACTGTAAAAACAAAAGTAGTTTTTAATCTAAAACAAAGTAACATATGTATCTGTGTGTGTCACTCGCAGCACAGAATCCAGGTTGAGCTGCTGCAACTTTGCAGTTTTCTGATCGATATGTTTCTGCTGAAGCGCTGTGGCTAGCTTCAAGATGAAATCTCTCCTGCCTTGTACAAAATGAAGGAATTGATGGCTGCCAGGTCCAGTAGAGATAACATAAATATATAAATATATATATAAAAATGAGTATTGTAGGTTATATTCAAAATAAAAACATGTATTGTAAAACGTGGTTCTAGTGTTAATGAAATGTATCATGTAGATGCTCCACAAACACACACAAAAAAAATTCTAAGTAGTAAAACTTGTAGAAATTATATTTGATAGAATTTTGTGTGTGTGTTGGAAAGGTAACCAGACAAACAAGTAGCTAATGCGCTGCGTAATTCAGAATGTGCGCGACAACACTTGAATTAATTTCACTTGTTAAATGTTTTTATCTTCATGACAACGCATGAAGCTCTTCTGAAGTTCTTTTCCTACTTAGTAAGCAGACACAGACATTTAATTATCCCCTTCCCTAAATGACTATGAATTGAGTAATCTGCATTGGTATGGACAATTTTTTTTCCTGAATCAGAACTGCATAGCAACTAATTTCCTGAAAAGTACAGCAAACAGGTCGTGAGGAAAACTGTTATGACTTCTGCATGTAAACACCGCCATAGTTAACCTTGACCAATACTTTAAGTGCAGTACATAAACCAGAACCAGTGGACACAGTTGGAAATTAAGTAGAGATTTAGGACAGAGGGAAGGAGACACTTCTTCATACAGAGAGTGGTGAGGCTATGAAATTGGTTACCTAGTCATGTTGCTGAAGGAGACTCTTCTTCACACAGAGAGTGGTGAGGGGATGCAATGGGTTACCTAGTCATGTTGCTGAAGGAGACTCTTCTTCACACAGAGAGTGGTGAAGGTATGGAATGGGTCACCTAGTCATGTTCCTGATGGAGACACTTCTTCATATAGAGAGTGAGGGGATGGAATGGGTCACCTAGTCATGTTGCTGAAGGAGACACTTCTTCACACAGAGAGTGGTGAAGGTATGGAATGGGTCACCTAGTCATGTTGCTGAAGGAGACACTTCTTCACACAGAGTGGTGAGAGTATGGAATGGGTATCCTAGTCATGTTGCTGAAGGAGACACTTCTTCACACAGAGTGGTGAGAGTATGGAATGGGTTACCTAGTCATGTTGCTGAAGGAGACACTTCTTCACACAGAGTGGTGAGAGTATGGAATGGGTTACCTAGTCATGTTGCTGAAGGAGACACTTCTTCACACAGAGTGGTGAGAGTATGGAATGGGTATCCTAGTCATGATGCTGAGGCAGAATCACTTGAATCCTTTAACATGACAAAGTGCTAAGATCAATCAGCCACTAGGAACCGGATGAGCTTAGTTGGCCAAATGGCCTCCTCTTGTTCTTATTTTCTTGTGACCTTGCCTTGACTGTGTTGCTTCTTGCAGCTTCCCCCAAGTCTGTGAGCTGGCTTCTGGGGAACGACGGGGACGTGCATGTCTGTGTCATTGGAGAAGCAGCAGAGGCCAAGCCATACAACCTCATCCACTCGCAGGTAGACGACAAGAGAGAGATGAGCAACCACAACTCAAGGTAAAGTGCTTTACTGAAGGGTTCAAGACTTTTGAATATAGACTGGAAATGTTTCCATCAACCGCCGTGGCTCCATGTGTAGCCTACAGGCCTGCAAGGTTAAAGAGTTCTATTTTCTTCCCAGTCATACACCTCCTCCCCTACCACCAATATTACATCAATAGAATCGAAAGCCCCGGATGATTGGTTTGGTGAAGTTTGGAAACTTCATCCCTCACGACTTGTGGGACGTGTTGCTCACTAAAATAAATCGCAAATATGTAACCATGGGGGTGATGATTACCTGCTCAGGTATACCAAGAGGTTAAGTGAACAATCAAGGGATCTGAGTGAGGTAAAATGGGATACAAATGCCCTGCCCCAATTGTATTTTTCTGTCCCAATATGTGTATGAAGGTAGTGAATTTATCTAATACTGTGCATGGGTATGTTTCAATTATCTTAATGGTATCAGGTAAGTACTTTTGTTCTTAAAGCCATAAACACTCTAACACAAACCTTTTTTCCCACTGTATTTATATTAAGACACATTATTATAGAGTTAGATAATAGTGGTTTTTAGATTTGGTGTTGCATAAAGCCAATTATAGCTTGAAAACTACAGTGCATGCCCTGTGCATGTAAAACTACAGCGCATGCCCTGTGCATGTAAACTATAGATCATGCCCTGTGCATGTAAACTATAGGTCATGCCCTGTGCATGTAAACTATAGATGATGCCCTGTGCATGTAAACTTCAAGACCTGCAATCATTTCTTTTGTTACAGAGCTCCTGTTTCGGAAACCTTTCAAAAAACAGAGCGCCAAATCAGCACTCCTCAGGAAGATGGAATACAGCTTAATTTTCAGGTTAGACGTTACCGTTATTAATTACTTTTTCTTGCTGGTAGCGGGGACTGGATCGGTAATCTGTCGTGTGTCCCAATGACTCTAGCTGAAGAAAATGTTCAGCTGGTATGTTTGGGGGTAATGGGCTAGTGACAGGGTAGCGTCACGGCCCAGGCTGGCTACCTGCAGGAATTAGACCCAGAGACAGAAAGCTGCACAGGGCTACTTTTAGGAGGTTCTGATTTGTTTACTGTTTTCTGGTTAAAAAATAATTGGTCCCAGATAATAGTAGATATATGCATATGTTCTATTTAATATTTATCTAATATTAATTTAATAAAACGTTTTTGGAAAAAGTTTTTTTTTTCTGTTGTGAACTGTAATCATTCTTCTCATTTATAACCTCCACCTACAGCAAGTATTAGCATGAGCATGCCTGTTTGTCTCTCACATACAGTCGTGTGCACATTTAATAGAACACCCCATTGCTTCTGTTGTGTTGATTTGTTGTGCATATGACATCAAACCACTGTCACTAAAAATCTTGGAAAATAATCAAAATAGGCAAAGTAGTGATTGTCTCATTTAATTGATGACTTTAACAGGCCACATATGCAATGTATCTAATATAGTAAGAGAAACGGAACACGTTAAGATGCCTAATTAAAGCACAAAGTGGTCTAACATTTTCACATGACTGCCTACTGTTTCTACATCACTGATTACTGGAAATTGAAGCTTGTGTCGATACAGCCCCTAGCAAATATAAACAAACAGGACTGTCAACATGGTGTCTGCACTCAGAAAGCTAAACTCAGACACCACAGAATGGTATGTTACTGTCAGACTGAACATGATTGTGAAACACTGCAGCTTTAATGGAATTATTGTGTTACTACAAATCTAACGCAAGCCTGGAAGGGCTGATTTCTCTGGTTTAATAGCAAAGGGTCTTCTCTACGCAAAAACTAAAAACAGCTTCATGTGTTGTTATGGCAATGCAGCAAGCATTCCTGTCAGAAATGCTGTGATTAATCTCACCGATTGAGCACTTCCATGTCTAAAATGTGCAGTTAAAAAAATAAATTAAAAAATGGCTTCTGGTTCTATGCTAGGTTACAGAAATCTGTTTGCAAGAATTGCTTTCAGATAGTGCTGCACTTCCTTGGTCTCCTGGAGAATGAAAGTGTCCCCACCATTTCAAGAGCGTCTCCCATGTTATTAACCATCCAGCTGCTTCCCCTATTGCCCAACATGCTTTCAGCCAGTAACACTGCTGAGGTGAAAGGACTTAGGAAGTACCAGGCAAGGGAACCGAGACCTTTAACCAAGTCTAGACCAGATAATATCATGCTGTAAAATAACAAAATACATGATTACTAGAACCACGTTATCACATATTATACAGGTTTAAAAACAATTGTCAAAATCTGAGACTATCGTATCATAGCAAAATGTAACCCAAAAGTCCACAGGAATCTAGGTGAGTCTGTCACGAGTTCGGTGCAGACTGGACTGGTGTCAGATCAAGGCAGTGACAGTGTTCACCATGTGGTTTCACAAGGCAGACATGAGCAGTGCGTAAGGGTCCCTATGTTTCTGAATGAGGACCTGTAGCAGGATGGCCAATAGTCAAGCAGGCAAAAAGCAATCAAATACTGTATATTGCAAATGTTAGTGCTTTCATTCTTGTTAACCACAAAGAATACAAATATTAACAAATTACTGCAAGCTTTTAGACTGGGAATATACAGCTTCCTCTGGTACCGCTACCCTGATTACCATTACTGCTGGACCAGCTTCTCATAGAAACTGTTCCTTCAGCCTGCTGCACCCAGCTAGGCTTTCTGCAGTCTCACCTGGACCCCAAGCTGAAACAATTGGGGATTTTACCCTAGCCATGCCAAACTGCAGCTAAATACAGTACAAAGTGACAGGGGGCACTGCAGCCTGCCACAGGACCTAAAACACTAAAGTCCATTTAAACACAAAGTTGAAACGAGACAAAATCCACTGCAGCTGTGGGTGTGTCCCAGAGCTATTCAATGCCAGTGCAGCAGCACACTGTCTGAACAATCTCTTCACATCCTGCAGCTGCCACCCTGCCTCTCTGCACTGAAACACAGCCTTGCATCTGAAATGGAAACTCCCACACTCACACCCTGCAGCTGCCACCCTGCCTCTCTGTACTGAAACACAGCCTTGCATCTGAAATGGAAACTCCCACACTCACACCCTGCAGCTGCCACCCTGCCTCTCTGTACTGAAACACAGCCTTGCATCTGAAATGGAAACTCCCACACTCACACCCTGCAGCTGCCACCCTGCCTCTCTGTACTGAAACACAGCCTTGCATCTGAAATGGAAACTCCCACACTCACATGCATTCTGCTGCAGCCCTTATTAACCATGGTGAATTTGCACAGTAATTTTGCCATTTAATATAGTTTTACCATGCATACATTTATTGTGCTTTACTTTCGTTACCCATCCCTTACCATACTGTACATGTGCCGTACTGTTCTTTGTAATGGTACATCACAGGATTTTCTTATTGTCTTCTTCTAGTAAATGAAATAATAATAATAATAATAATAATAATAATAATAATAATAATAATAATAATAATAATAATAATAATATGGCTACTACTACATTCATTTAGAGCATGCACCATTTCTTTTGGTTCATTTTTTCCCATTTTTAATGTACCTCACAAAGGATCTTCCAGAGCGCTACTGGCACCACTTTCACAGATTTTTCACTAGCATAGCACCACGACACCTGGTTTAGAATCCAGCTTAGGTCACAAGTGAAATAATTGTGGTGTTTCCTGCAAGCAGTGGACATCAATCACAAAAGCACACGATTCGACTCACTTGGCAGTCCCTGCTTGACAGAGGCCCAGAGTGGCAGGAGGGGGCGGGGAGAAGCGGGGGAGAAGGGGGGGGCTGTCCCGATCAAGATTGCAGAGAGCCTTCATGCGTCTTACTGTAGCCAAACCCATTGTCACAATGCACCAAAAACAACATTAACACACTAACTGAATGTAAAAACAACAGTGCTATTCATTGTCTTTTACTTTGAAAGTGCATCATTAAAAGTAAGGATTAAGGTCAAATTGTGATTTATTTTGGGCCTAAATGATATTGTCCCAGTGGAAACAGTCCTACACACTGACCAACCACTGTTAGCTAGATTAATGGCTGTCTACAGAAGGTCACCTACAAACAGTCGAGACTGGAAACTGACTGCCTAAAGCCACTGTCACATCCGAACTGAGCACTGGATTGCTTATTATAGCCATGCAGATCACACCTTCATCAGGATTCGTTTATAAACATGACATCGGCAATTCCAAACATGTGATAATAATGTATTACAATACAATGCATGCAAAATCTTATTCCCTGTGCCTTGCTGGTATGTTCAAGTCGCAGGGTTGTGTCGCACAGATTGGAGTTATTGAGCAGTTTCGTCCATGCCTCTGTGGACTGGATTTGAGTATTTAAACAGTTTAGTTGCTCTGTTTTGGAACAGAGTTAAAAGAGAAGGAGCAGGCTTAATTTAAAAAAAAGAAACAGAAGACTTAATTTGATGTTTTAGAGCTTCTTGCACACTTATTACACCGATAAATCAAAATCAAAATAAACACAAACCTAGCTCCCTAACTAACATGCAGGACAGCTAAGCTATTTACCTGACATACAAAACATATAAACACTTTTGCACAAACACACATATACCAAACGTAGGTTTAACCTTTAAACACAGTACCTTTTTCAATGAATAGGACACACAGTCAGGCTCTTCACACAGCAGCCTTGAACAGACTGGCTTAACTCCATTTATACCTGGCAGCTGACCTCAAATTTACAATAACGAAGCCAACTGTCAAAACAATAAAACAATTAAAAAATAATAATTAAATCCAACAATAATACAATTAAATCAATTAAACGATTACATTAAACAAAAACAATTAGCCTGGCAGGCAGGCTTTTCACCCTGTCCCTGCCACAAAAAAAACAGTTTTTTACACTTTTAGGGCCCCTATATATATCATCAAATTCCCCAGAATGCCATGGGAGCGAACCAGGAGGAGGTACAACTGACTCTAAGGAAAAGGATACACACACACACAAGGATACGCACACACACGCAATCTTCCACTGTTACAAGAGCTAAGGATACGCACACATACGTAATTGTTTGGGGATACTAAGATACATGTAAACTGCACTGACGCTGTCTATTCCAGAAACAAATTATTGTATAGTATAACCTCTGCTGCTGCAGCATAAACTATTGTACAGGCCTGTGTGGAGCAAACAAGCCACTGTCTTGCAATTCCTGCAGGCCAACTGAGAACTGTATTACCAAATGTGTGTTTAAAATGTGAATACATGGAGCTGTAACATGCTTCTTTAACACTGCACATTGGAGACCTATAAAGCTAATGGAAGGGCAAAAGGGGTCATATTTATTGGAATGGTTTTGTTAGCTAAAATCTAAGAGCTTGTACATACACGCCTACAGCCACACACAGATAGAATGAACAGAAAAACAAAAATCAGTTTTTAGGTCAGCTGCCCACAAGTCATGTCAACGAAATAATCAAACAACTGAAATATGACAAAGCCCATATGCCCCAACAAATTCAGAACAGTTATCCCTCATTCTGTTTTACACAATGAAGTGTCATTAATGTGCAGCTTTAAACCTCCTGAAAAATGATTCATGACTGAGTATTAAAAGCCTTTCTAGCAGTTTTTTTTTTCTTTCACGGGACAGAAATTAAAGCTGTCTTGCTGGAAAAATCCTATCTCCACTGAGTGTAACACAAGTGGGAGTAACGCTGGTAGCTGTTCCCCTTGAGCAGATGGCTGAAAAACTTGAGCTTGGAATTAAATTGACTATGACGGTGTGAGGGCCAATCACAGATGGATGAAATTCTAGTGCAGTCCCCAGCGTCTCTGACAGGGAACACTCTTCCTCCTGTGTGCAGCTGCGCTAAAATGTGTTCGAAATACAGCCACTTCAAGGTACAGTGCTGCAGAAAGGGTATTTCAGAACAGGAGGCTTGTAACTATGTATATGAACAAGTATCTTTCTAAACTGGTAAGAAAAAGGCATTGTTTGGTTTGTGGGACTGACAGCATTTTTCAAATAATTTTACCCCTGTTTTGCTACCCAATTTAAAATGCCAAATTGTCACCTAACCGATGCAGTCCACTTACTGTATATGTCAGGACTGAAGATCAACATGCTTTGTCAAGCCAATGTCTCTTCACCAGCTAAACCTTAACAATCAGTACTGGCAAGCTACAGTATAAGCTCTCAAGGCAAAACCCAGCCTGGCTACCCGGCACAGTCGGGCGGATTTTCCACCCTAACGCCAGAACGCTCCCTATGGACGACCAGACAAGATCTGTAACTCTGCGTGAACAGAATTCAAAACCAGTATTCTGGTTTACCGATGGGCATTTCTGGACATAGTCTAGAAAGATTAGAGAAAGACCTGCTCCCATTTGTTTAGCTCATGCACTTCAGATATATGTTTATATAACTGCAGTCATGTCCAGTATTCAGTATCTGCAGCCATTACCTTTCACA
Organism: Acipenser oxyrinchus oxyrinchus; assembly: GCA_030684275.1. Lineage (NCBI taxonomy): Eukaryota > Metazoa > Chordata > Actinopteri > Acipenseriformes > Acipenseridae > Acipenser > Acipenser oxyrinchus. The sequence continues at coordinate 15,507,717 of CM060268.1, forward strand.
GACAACATATTGAGAGCACAGGGCCTTCAGAAACAGTTTATAGGAATCACAGGTGGCAGGAGCAAGGCTTCCCCTTTCAATGTTCAATCAGCTTGCTACTGTAATTATACCCCTAGTCAAGCTATCTTTTGCACTTTTCGCCCCACCATTTTGCCCTATCACCACCTCTGCAACTGCAGCTCCCTGTGGGGAGCAGGCAAAACCCAAACATGGAGGCTCCACTGCGTGAGGGAGGCCTCACCGCTTCGAGAGCAGTACTTAGCCAGACAGAAAGGCGATTAGAAAATAAATAAACAATTTGTAATCTCAGTTAATCTTGGTTTTAATCACATATTTAATTCATACAATTACTGTATCCATCGCATTCAAATTGTTTTTATTACTGATATTATTAATGTTATTATTATCATCATCCAAAAAACAGCCCATAATAAAAACCCTGTTTTCTTATTTCAACAGAGTAAGTTTATTACTTGCCTTACTGCATTTCAAATTAAACTGTATATTTTCTGATTAGTTTCCTTTAAAAATGGTATCACATTTTTTTTGGAAAATATATAAATAGAACAAAGCACTCACTGAGTAACGGTTATATGTTCCTTAATTTTAAACAATATGTTTTAAAATAAATGTGGTAATTGAAATACAATTAAGAGTCGGTAGCTAGTCGGTGCATGTTTTTGACTGGAGAGATGGCTCACAGAACAAAGTATATTTTTAAATGTTACCATTCTAATATTGCAAAAGCTACCAAGAGTTAAAGTAAATCTTTCCCATAAATAATCTCAGCAATATCTAAGAGGCACATATTTAAGCATTTATAATAATCAAGATCCTCTACTACCCAATCAAGTTAAAGGAAATCTGAGATCGATTTTCTAATTGCATTTCATTAAGCTATGTGGCAGGGCTGAGGCTCTGCACATGAAAAGTGCTATGACTGAATCGATGTGCAGCTTTCTTATTTGTGTTGTTTCTTTTATTGCTTGTAGACAGCAGAAAAGGAAGAGGACACTGCAGATCCAATTACAGAACTAAAGGACTCAGGCCTGTACTATCGACCACATCTCCAGCACAAGGAACCCCAGTTTCTGGCACTCAGACTATCGGCTAGAGACCGTCAGGAAGAAAAAGGTAAGTAACCCCAATTTAAAAGGTTGACAGTCATTGAACAAACACAGGGGTACTTTTCTGAAGGATAATTATAAAATAGTAACTAGAGAATGCTTAATGGGAAATGATACAACAGCAGAACACTGCTCTTCCTGTTTTCTATAGCGGTCAGCCATTCTGTTATTACTCAATAATGGAACGGCAAATAAAGCACTGAGAGATGACACTAATTAATGACACCTGAATCCACTGATTACTGAGACATTGAATGCAATGGTTATTATGGTGTCTCCCTCACCTTTCCAATTGAGTACCAATCAATGGCAATTAACTTCTGCATCGAGTGTTTTAACACTAGAACCACCACGGTTATACTCATACCTAAAACCGCCGCAGTCAGTCATTATGACAGTTGTATTTTAAACACCATCAATATTAATATGAAAGACCAACTATCGGATACAACTCAAAAGTTTTATTCAAGCACATCATATCAAACATCTGCACAGCCAAATGATCAATTAAACATAAAATGGTTTATTTTCTAACTTGCCACATATAAAGCACTACTTCAAAAAATGAAAAACTATAATAAAATAAACATTTCAAAATAAACTAGTGTGTAAACAGGTATATGTACATACAAAACTGTAAAAACAAAAGTAGTTTTTAATTTAAAAGGAAAGTAACATGTTTTCTCTTGCATGTGTTATTCGGTGCAGCACAGAATCCAGGTTGAGCTGCTGCAGCCTGCTGCTTTGCAGTTTTCTGATCGAAATGTTTCTGCTGAAGCGCTGTGGCTAGCTTCAAGATGAAATCTCTCCTACTGATGTTTTCCCCTTTGCATTCCTTGTACAAAACAAACTAATTGATGGCTTCCAGGTCCAGTAGAGATAACAACAGGCTATGGAATATTGTAGGTTATATTCCAAATAGAAACATGTATTGTAAAAGGCAGTCAAAATGACTGTTTTGGCAGTTCTAGGTGGGTGGGATTATAACTTATTTTGTGATCCTGTCTTTCAAAAGCCGTCAGGGTATTTAATGCATGCATTTAGGAAAAGTCATAATCAGACAACCACTTAACTTTCAGACACGCAGAGTAATTTAAATTTGAAAACCTCAAACCATCAAAATGGCTGCCGTGGCAGTTCTAGTGTTAAAAGCCAATTAATTTTGTACAATTAATTATTACCTAATTATTTTGGGAATTATTGTGATGGGGTTGTGCTTGTTTACAGTCTGAATAAGAGAACACTTCTCGGGAAGCAAGCAAAGTGTTCTCATAGCCAAAGTGTTCTCAAAGACACAATATGAATCAATCAATAAATAAATACATATGTATTACTTGTCATGACGCACATGCATCAACATATGGAATTAACTGAATAAGTAAAAGCAAAACAATAGGCAAGTGTATGTTAATAAACTATAATAATAAAGTAACAGATAAACTAACATTAATAAAACTAAAGCAAAACAACATGGTCAAAAATCTTAAATTGCTATGTACTATGAAATGATCTGGCGATTGTGTTTTGGGCTATCACAATGGCAGAAGCAAAAATAATTGGTGTAACTTAGGGTTAACTTAACGTTAATAAAACTGTCAAACTAAATAAACACAGCACCCCTACACATGTTACAAAATGCAACAGCAATATACAAGGCATGCACATTATTTAACAGAATGGTGAAGCAACTCACCAGAACGGGAAACACCAAATTGCTTGGCGACTTGTGTCTGCTTCAGGTTTTTTTCAGGAGCTCTAACAATTTCCAACTTTGTGTTGCAAGAGAAACAGTGGCACATTTTGCCGTTTGTTTACATGCCATTTTGTAGCGATGAGGTGCACTTGTGGAAATTAGAATACAAAATAAGTCAATGATATGACAACAGTTCTGGAAAGATTTAATAAACCAATCAGTGTCCCTCAAGACACTTTCACGATGACAAGTCGCTTTTTTACAAAACAGTACTGTATCCATTGTGAACAAATCGTTATCGGTGTTTCTTTTTTTAATTTAGTTGTCGCCAATTTGTTTTTTGTTATTTTCTCCTCAATTGAGTAGTGTCCAATTATATTGTTTAGCTCATCTCACAGCTACCACTACTGCGCTGACTTGGGAGGGGCAAAGACGAGCACACGCTATCCTCTGAAGCGTGAAAGTAAATATATCTGAAAATAGTTGGATTCTGAGCCGAATGTTCCAACAGCCTGACCTCCTCACTCATGCAACACAGAATAGCACTTAGTTCCACTGTGTCAGAGACTGTGTCACACTGGTCCCTCCTCCTTTCCCCTCTATCTCTAGATTTGAGATTGACAGTCCTCACTGCCTTGTTGGAGAAGGAGCTGATCAATGTATGTTTTACATACATATTTATTCTCTGAAGAAATAGCAAAATTACTCAATTGTTCATACTCGGAAAAAATGATCATACTTGTTATGAATACTCGTTTGTACTTGTACTCAGACATACCCCAAATTAATATTACTGTCTACTGAACCGGTTTTAGAAGTCACAGTTCTTGAGAAAAACAATGGCATTTCGTGAGATAACACTGCACTAAGGGTGTGTCAAATTAAACATATTATGTGGCAAGAATCTGGAGAATTTGATGATAGATTTCCCTTTTAAAGGTGTATGAACTAAAAAAAACATGCTGCTACCTTTCATAAGCATATTTTGCTCAGGTAACACAGGAAGTGAACTCAGTGTTGTGACACTACGCCTGGGAAACAAAAAGAGAAAGTTACTAAGTGTTGGTTATTACTAGGGGTGTGCCGAGTAATGAGTATAAATTGGAGATTGTTCTGAGCATGAGTAATACACAAGTACAAACCCGGACTCGTTTTACAAGCACTTCTGGTTTTAGTCTGATTATTTGTACTGGTTTTGCAGCTCATATGCACAAGTAGCCCTAATGGCTCCTGAGTTAAGATGGGAGCTTTTTGCCACTAAAAATTTTATTTGTAAGAAGCTGTTATCAGTACATTTGTTATAACCTGCCATCAACACGAAAAATAGGCTCTTATAAGATGGAAAGCTTTTTTTATTATCTTAAACAATACAGAACACAATCTCCTATCATCATTTAAACAGCTCATCATTGGACAAACCGTTTTGAACTACTGAACAGATTGTAATTGCACTTGGTTTTACTACTGTGTATTCTGTACTAGTTAATACTGTGTATTTTGTAGTAGTTAGACTGTGTATTCTGTAGTAGTTAGACTGCTATCTTTTGTACTTGCTTTAAAAACTACAGTCTCTAAATGACCAGTTTTAATGCACAACTCTGCCTCGCTCAATCAGTTTCTCTGGGATTGAGTCTTGCTGTCCATTCCAGTGTCTGACAGGGCAACATACCCTCAGGCACCTTTGAGCAAGTTTCTCTTGTTTGCTGTGCAATACTGGGATCTGTACAGTGTATTTGAAACACTGTTTCTCCTGTTTGCTGTGCAATACCGTGATCTGTACAGAGTGTATTTGAAACTCTGTTTCTCCTGTTTGCTGTGCAATACTGCGATCTGTACAGTGTATTTGAAACACTGTTTCTCCTGTTTGCTCTTCAATACTGGGATCTGTACAGAGTGTATTTGAAACACTGTTTCTCCTGTTTCCTGTGCAATACTGGGATCTGTACAGTGTATTTGAAACACTAAGGTGTATTGGCACCCTTTTTATGCTGGTAAAGGGTTAATGGCTATAGGTCGGTTTGAAGGTGAATGCTCTGTAGTAGCTGAGCTCATCACATGATGACTGTGAATGTGAGCTCAAGCAGCAGCTTGTTCACAGTTCATATGAATCTGTAGAGCACTGCTCGCTTATTACTCTCAGGCATCACATGATGTCAACTTGTCCTGATTAAAAGCAGGATGTGATTGCTGGGGATCCAAAGCAAAGCCTCAGTGTATGTCAGCTTAGAGTATCTGACATGAGGCTGTACATGCTCACTGATTCTCTGTCAGTTTCTGAATAGTTTGAAAGGGATTCTTAATCTTTTCAGTGCTCAGGACAAGAGCCCTCTGCATTTTGGATCAAGAGACCTCGACATTCCTTATGCAGCTAAAAGTAAAAGCTGTAGCAGCGTGGAATCTACAAACACAGATGTGGGCTCTGAAAAAAATAACTGCAATAGAATGAAACACTGCCTCTGCCTGGCCCTATTCTGTAATTGTAATATTATGAAAAGTCATCACGTTACAGAATTAAAAGGCAGGATAATAATGGATCTGGTTGCCAGGTCTGAAGATATTTTTAGGAGGCTGTAAAAATAATGACATTAAGAAATTATTTTTATTATAGCATTATTTCTTATGAACTTATTTGTAAGCGATTTAACACAATTGTTCTGAAACTGAAGATGTAGCCCAGTTGGGTGATGTGTGGAGAGTGAGGAGAGGTTTAGGGGAATGATTTGGTCCAGGTGGGTGATGTGTGGAGAGTGAGGAGAGGTTTAGGGGAATGATTTGGTCCAGGTGGGTGATGTGTAGAGAGTGAGGAGAGGTTTAACAGAATGATTTGGTCCAGGTGGGTGATGTGTGGAGAGTGAGGAGAGGTTTAGCAGAATGATTTGGTCCAGGTGGGTGATGTGTGGAGAGTGAGGAGAGGTTTAGCAGAATGAATTGGTCCAGGTGGGTGATGTGTGGAGAGTGAGGAGAGGTTTAGGGGGAATGAGTGGGCCGATATTGTCATTAAGCGTTATTTTTGTCTGAAAGGACAAATAAGAAAGAATTTCAGACTACTCACAAACCCTTACATTGAATGGCTGGGTTGTTTATTTCTGATTTGGTGACTTTATTGGTTGCTTTTGTGCTGTCTGAAAAAATAAATAGCTTTGAGAATCCACCATTTGTCTTCTGACAGTGCGAATTAATATAAAATGATTATCTTGTCAAAACCTAATTAAAAGCACTCATATTTGATCTGTAGTCATTTGTCTTTAACTTTATTTAATATGTTTGACATTGTAATAACACTTCACTAAAGTCTGACTCTCTGAAGGGGTGTCTGTTAATCCAACAATTCAGGGACTTGTAATCCAATTCACTGAACTCCTCAGAAGAGCTGGGGCTGAGTGAAGAGTCATTAGAAAATCAAAAGAAAATGATAGGTTGCGGATGCAACCCCGGTTCCCTGAAAGAGAAAATAACCATCAAGGTATGGGATATCGCCGTCAGGCAGTAGGAATTGGCTGAGCTTTATAGCAAAGCTGCCGATAGGTCTCTGCGCAAGCTGACGTGTAAGCCTGCCCCCCTGGAAGCTTACATTACACAGCACGCAGAACGCCTTTCCTCTTTTGCTTCAGGCCGTGAAGGCTTCCGGAGCGACCTCGCGGCTTGATGGTTATTTTCTCTTTCAGGGAACCGGGGTTGCATCCGCAACCTAACGTTCCCTTTCAAGTCGAAAATAACCATCAAGTATGGGAACAGTGTACCCAAGCCGTCGCGAGGGAGGATTCTCGGCAGTAGGACAGACTTACGTCATAACGCATAACGCATCGCAGTGGCTATGCTTGCAATGACACCTGTCCTAAGGTGGAATAGTCAACACCATATTGTCAACCACTCTATATGTCCGCATCCTGCGGTATCGTAGAGTGTAGCACAGATGCTCCAAATAGTGGAGCAGAGGAATCAAGTACGTTTAACCGGTAAAACCTCATGAAAGTATGCGGTGTAGCCCAACTGGCTGCAGCGCAAATGTCAGACACCGGCACCCCTCTAAAGAGGGCCCAGGATGTCGCCATACCCCTAGTGGAATGCGCCTTCAACTGCCCTGGTGGCGGAAAGCCTGCAGATTCATACGCTAATTTATTAGCATCCACTATCCAATTGGAAAGGCGTTGTTTAGACAACGGCTGACCCAAAGTCCTAAGACCATGGCATATGAACAACTGTTCTGTTTGCCTCACAGTAGATGTACGGTCAATATAACACCTCAATGCCCGTATGGGGCAGAGCATGTGTAACCGTTCTTCCTCTGGGGAAGAAAAAGGAGGAGGATGGAACGCCATCAACTCGACTGGTTGGTTCATATGAAACAGTGATATGACCTTGGGTAAAATGGCCGGGTTTGGACGCATGGAGACTTTAGAACCGTCTCCTGCAAAACGAGTACATGATGAATGCACTGATAGTGCATGTAACTCGCCCACGCATTTGGCTGATACCACTGATAGCAAAATGCGTTTTTCATAGACACAAGCTTCATATCCACACTGTGGAGCGGTTCAAACGGTGCCTTGGTAAGGGCTTCTAGCACCAAGTCAAGGCTCCATGACGGTAAACTGGTCGTCCTAGGAGGCCGCAAACGTCTTGCGCCTTTTAGGAATTGAGATGCCAGAAAATGACAACCTGGTGATAAACCGTTAATGCGTACATGGCAAGCCGATATGGCAGCTAAATACACCTTAAGTGTAGAGGGAGATTTCCCTTCATCTAACAGTTTCTGTAGAAACTGTAATATTACTACCATAGGGCAGGATATTGGGTCATGGCCCTCAGCCAGACACCAATCTTGAAACAACTGCCATTTGCACGTATACTGTGACCTGGTAGAGGGTGCTCTGGCACCCCTAATGGTCGAAATCACTGCTGTCGAGAGCCCTAAGGATGACAGGCGCTCCCGCTCAGGGCCCAAGCCCATAGTTGCATGAGCTTGGGGTTCGGGTGCCATAGCCCTCCTTGGGCTTGGGACAATAGGTCCGCTCGCAGGGGAAGCTCCCTCGGGCAACTGTGCAGCAACTGCACCAGACTCAGGAACCATATCCTCCGAGGCCACCGAGGAGCGATCAGGATCACTGTTGCTCGCTCTACCCTGACCTTCTCTAAGAAGGCGGGGAGCATCAGAATCGGTGGAAATGCATATAGGAGCCCTGGTGGCCATTCGTGAGCCAGTGCATCGACTCCTAAGGGGCTGTCGAGGTCCTTCACCGAGAACCATAGGGGGCAGTGCATGGTCTCTCGCGAAGCGAAGAGATCTACTTGTGCTGTGCCGAACCATTCCCAAACACGCTCTACCACCTGAGGGTGAAGACGCCATTCGCCCGCAAGAGGGCCTTCTCTGAATAGGAGATCCGCTGCGTGGTTGACTCTGCCCGGTAGATGAACCCCCCGAAGAGAGGTTAACCGCGGTTGTGCCCATAGCAACAACCGTGCTACCATCCAGTGAAGACCGGGGGATCGTAGACTGCCCTGGTGGTTGAAATACACCACTACTGTGGTGTTGTCTGACCACACTAACACGTGCTTGCCTAGAAGCACTGGCAAAAAATGCCAAAGGGCTAGGTCCACCGCTCTGAGCTCCAGAGCGTTGAAGTGGGCTGACCTCCCGGGTCCTGACCACACTCCACGGGTCCCCATCCATTCCAGACTGCTCCCCAATCTTGGTTGGAGGCGTCGGTCTTGATGACTTCCCTCCGGTAGATGGGACCTAAGAGTACGCCCTGGCGGATGTTCGACGGAACTTTCCACCAGCGCAGCACTTCCCAGCAGGTTCGGGATACCCTCAACCTGTGGTGTTTGTCTCTTCACGGATGCAACGCGAAGGCATTGAACCAGGCCTGCAAAGGTCTCAGGTGTAGTAAGCCCAAAGGAAGGGCTTGCGAGGCAGCAGCCATCAACCCCAGCATGCGCTTACACAGCTCCATGCTGACTGTTTCCCTCAACCTGAATAGGGAGAGACACCGTTCCATCGAGGCAACTCTTTGTGTCGACAGGGTTGCTTCCATGGACACAGAGTCCAGATGCAGACCCAAGAATTCGGTCTGTTGGCTCGGCACGAGGCGGCTCTTTTCTGAATTGACCTTCAGACCTAGCCGCTGAAGATGGTCTGTAACCATCACTGTGTGCTGTGCCAACTGCTCCTTCGACTGCGCGCAGACGAGCCAGTCGTCTAGATAGTTCAGCAGTCGGATGCCTTGAGCCTGCAAGGGAGCTAGAATGGCATACATACATTTGGAAAAGGTTCGAGGAGCTAGTGACAGGCCGAACGGAAGGACACAAAACTTGTATACCCTGCCCTGAAATGCGAACTGCAGATACTTCCTGTGACCCGGGCAGATGGGAACGTGAAAATACGCATCTGTCAGGTCCACAGTGGTGAACCAGTCGCCGTGTCGGACTGACTGGATGATGTGCCTGTGCGTAAGCATCCTGAACGACAACACCCGTAGGTATTTGTTCAGTACTCGCAGATCTAAAATAGGATGGAGCCCGCCGTCCTTCTTGGGCACCAGGAAGTATTTGGAGTAGAACCCCTGATCGATCAGAGCAGGGTCTACTTGTTGAATGGCACGCTTCCTGAGCAATGCCTGTATTTCCACATTCAGAGCTGAGGACTGAACCGAGTCCTTCACTGCAGTTACCACCACCCCCCGAAAGGGGAGGGTTTTAACCGGAACTGAAGGGTGTACCCGGTGAGTATAGTTTTGTGCACCCAGATGTCGTCGGTGCAATGTTGCCAGAACTGGAGCTGTGGCACAGTGTAGGGGTGGGTCAATAGCTGCCTGGGTTTCTCAGGGCTGTTTTGGCTGCGCTCGTTCGCGAGGGGTCTGGCCAGAGCCACGAGGGCGTTGTCTGCCACCTCCTCTAGGGCGCCACCCCGTGCGCTGCGGTCTTGCAAATGGAGATTGACCGCACGCTGCTGTACTTGAGGGAGAGGTCTTAGTACCCCCTGACCGCTGCTGGTGCTGCGATGGTGTTCTACGCCACTGGTGCTCTTGTGGGCGTTTAGGCTGGAAGGGCTTATGCGGCCACATCTTCGCCATCTGCTGAGATGCCTCCCGGGCTTTAGCAGAGCGTTGTAGCATCTCCTCAACCACTGGGCCAAATGTGTGCCCCGGTGTAATAGGAGCATCTAATAATGGGGCCTTGTCAGGCTCCTGAACTCTCGCCTGCGAGAGCCAGAGCTGCCTTCTGGCCACTACCAGTGATGAAAGCCGGAGCCCCCCAAGTGGACTGCACCTCCTTAATAAAATCAGGGAAGGCCGGGAGCATCCTGGGCTGTGGAGACCTTACAGACGGCGACTCAAACAGTGACCGCCGAGGTAGTTCAACGGCTGGCCACTCAATCCCCAGGCGGTGAGTTGCTCGCTCCACCAGTGACCACAAGGGATCATTGGTGTCCAGCACCTCCAACTCAGTGTCTTGCTCTGAGTGCTGGGAGGTTAGTTCAGCTTCCACACTGTCCTCCTCAAGGAGAGGCTCCCCTTCCGAAGCATCCCTTGAGATGGCATCTACGTCCCACACCCCTTGGGGTTGTTGGACGACCGGGGCGGACAGAGGCTGTGGCGGAAACGCCGGCTGGTTGGCAATCAGCCCGACCAGTGCGTCAGTGGCTCATGGTGCCATGTTTGCGAGGGACATGAGCAGCGATTGCTGACCCATCATCACATCCATAAACTGGGACATTTTTGACGTGAGCTCCACCACGCCTGACTTCTCCCTATAACGCCTGTCCCGACGAGGGGATCGGGAGCATTGTCACGCTGAATGGTGTGGTGCAGTAGAAAGTGAATGTCCAGACTGAATTCTCCCAATAACAAAAAGGTTTTAATAATTAACAAACAAAAAGATCATAAAATAAATCCACTTGGAAAAATAATTAATAATAATAATAATAATAATAATAATAATAATAATAATAAGCCCCAGTACCAGCGATGGTAATGGGGCAAAACTCAACAGCGTCCAGCTAAAACAAAAGTAAACAAAACACACTCCCTTGAGATGGCATCTATGTCCCACACCCCTTGGGGTTGTTGGACGACCGGGGCGGACAGAGGCTGTGGCGGAAACGCCGGCTGGTTGGCAATCGGCCCGACCAGTGCGTCAGTGGCCACAGTCCTCCGTGCACGAAAATGTGCTCTTCTCTTCCGGGGCTTGTGATGCGTGCGCTGTACTGTGAAGTGCTGTGCGATGAGGGGTGTGCTCTGGGGTATGTGCTGGCTCGCTGGCTACAGCCTCCTGTCCTGCTCCTCTGTTAACACACAAAAACAAAACACGTAATCACAAAAAACAAACATTGGCTCCGGCCGATTGCTTTTTAACTCAGCGCAAGGGGAGGTTTTGACGTAGCTGCTTCCCCTTTGTACCCAGCAAACTCCTCCCTGCAGTCAACGCGTCACCATGGTTTCTCCAATAGAGGGCTGCCCTACAGCTGACTGCAATGGAATCGTCCTGAGTACTTGCAGCTACGCGCCCCTCCTAATATGGTCACCTTCCGGTTTCCACCTACCACCGAGGTGGCAGATCTAGGAGGCAGCATAGCTTCCCCCTTACACAGCGCCCTTTCTAATCGGGAGGGAGATTTACAGCATCGATCCTTTCTCTCTATCACATATACCTAAGGAGAGAATAGACAATACCAAAACCCAATAACAAAAATATATAACAATATTAATAAAATATTAATATGTAAGAAAGACGGAAGGCAAGAGCCAACGCGGAAAGAACGCAATGCCGAAGCAAAACGTGAAAGTGAAAATACAATATATATATATATATATATATATATATATATATATATATATATATATATATATATATATATAATGCTCAGTAGAGCGAACACTGAAATCAACTCAGAGAAGGGGCAGTAGCCAGCTTCTCAAGCTCAAGGCTGACGAGTACAATCAGTGATGTAAATCTCTAAGAGAGAAAACTTACCAGCTCAATGTCCTACATAGGATGAAGTCAAAAAAGGAATGGCGTTCTGTGCGTAATGTAAGCTTCCAGGGGGGCGGGCTTACACAACAGCTCGCGCAGAGGCCTATCGGCAGCTTTGCTATAAAGCTCAGCCAATTCCTACTGCCCTACGGCGATATTTCATACTTGATGGTTATTTTCGACTTTAAAGGGAACTGATTTCATATCAAACAGATGAATCAAAAGTAAGACCAGTAATTACAGATACAATGCGAGTGGTTTTAATAGATTAGGTTCTGACAAGCTGTTAGATAATTTCATGTTAGTCCACACTGCCACAAGACGTTGTTTTATTGTCATTGATTGTACTTAATAAGCTACAGATTGCAAATGATCATTTAGTTAAAGGTTCATTCTGTTTTAATTAATACCAGACAATGTAAAGCATGTTAAAGGGAATGCCTTAGGTCAGTGTTTCCCAAACTTTTTGAAATGAACACAGGAATAATGAACCCATGACCCAAAATTATTCACTATTTTAACTTAAATACTTCTTAACCAATCAAAAAACGACGTTTCATTTATTTGTAACTACACTACACTATATAAGCATGCAGGCTTTGATAGTTTTACAGCTTGCTAAAATGTTTGCTTTTCTCAGATATGAATTATTAGTAAAAAAAATGGTATTAAACTAACATGTTGTAACGACGAGGCAGATGAATCTTGGGGGGTTACTTCTATGAACATTCTCTCACACAACGGCCAGCCCAGGTTTTTGAGTTAAGGGTCCCCTTCACACAGACAACGGGACTGCAGCTGATTGCAGACATGCAGACAGGAGAGCCCCATGGGGAATGATGGACTATGTGGGTGCATTGAGATAATGGCTGGTGTGACGGGAATGCATGTTTGTGATTGGGGGAATTTGCAAAACACAGCAAAATGTAAGCCTGGCAGAGAGAGGGGCTGGGGGCTGGGTGAAGAGTGAGTTTTGGAGCTGTGGGAGAGAACCTTTTTTTTTTTTTATTACCGAGTCAGACATGCAGAGACTGTTAGCTTTGTGTTTGGTTGTTATTGTTTATACATTTATTTTATTGAACTGCTCGTTCTTTTAAAATAAACCGTGCATTTGAGACTAGAATTCTTGCCTGGATTGCTTTCTTTACCTCCACGTTAGAATATCAATTTAAAATTGTGTTGCAACATAATGAATACCAGTTTTAATTTTCAATTTAAAATCAAGCATTGCAAACATACCGACAACAGTCAGTTGTACAGTTTTTTGTTTTTTGCAATATGCATTGTATCCAGGTAGGATACATTCATCTCCTACTCTGAGAGACTGACTGATTTTTTTAAGAACGTCTTGCTGTTTAGCTATAATTGATCAGCTTTCTTCTGGAGAAACTCGTGTCGTTTCCCAATGCAATGTGGGTGCCGTGTCTCAAGATGCCAACGGCTTAGCTTTCGTGAGCCAGTACTTCACAACAAATACACACGAGGACGCGGATCATCTTCATCACCAATGTAAGAAAAACTGAAGTTAATATAAGCTTCAAGTAGGATTAGACTTTTTTTTTCATTTTGCATCCAACTGTTTTCAAAATCACAAGTAACCACACATAAAATGTCACCTTATGCTTTATTTTCTTGGTTCATATTTAAAGCAGAAGACTGGTGATAAAACAATACATTTTTTACATAATTACTGCTAATGATTTGTACACAAATTATATTTATTTTAAATATAAACACAAGACGTTGTATAGTGAAATTAAATCTTAACAGTGTGCACTGAATGTCATTTTTTTTAAGATTGTTTGGCGACCCATCAGGATCCTTGTCATGACCCATGTTTGGGTCGCGACCCCCACTTTGGGAAACGTGCCCTTAGGTCATCTGAGTATGTGCACACTAGTGTAACTCTAAAACTGAATCCATATCCATTCCTAGCTATGAGATATTATAGCTAGGAATAACTGCTTTAATTAATCTCAACCAGTCAATTTATTTGGTAAATGAGGAGAGTTGGACAGTCTCACATTGACTTGGTGATTTTCAGGCTTTGACACGATTTAGGAAATTTAGCTGAGTGACCCAGTTTACAAATGATTCAGTGGGTCAAGGGTCACACAACACCAAGAAAAGGATCCGGCTGATTGCTGCAGGAAAGACCATTCTTGTGGATGTGAGCGGGTGAGGCGGTGTCAGATTTCAATATGTAGGAGCTTGTTTGCTTCACTTGCTGGATGGATTTTGGAGTATTTTGTGACTTGCGACGGCCCAACAGTTATATCACAGCAGCTTCTTTTTACACGCAAGTGGAAATGTGGCATTGGTTTGACAAACAACAAGCCTAACCTGCGCCATTCTCACTTCCAAATGACTGCTGACACAAAGAGCTGCCCACCAGGAGTGTTTTATTTTTAGACATCCTGTGATTCAGCCTCCAGCCCTGACCTCTGAACCCTGTTAGAAATGAGGTTTGCTTTCAGAAGCTTTAAGATGGAAGCGTTTAACAAAGAGCTAGAGCCAGGTGTGATGTTGAAAGCTAGTGTGCTGCCTTCTCTTTTTCTACATGCAGGCATGCCATCACTTACCCAACAACATCTCTACCTTTGGTGCTTGGATTTTTAAAGATTCAGTACATTTATAACTTTTCAAATGTCTGCTCCAGTGCACTGGGGTTTGAGATCTGTTCTCTAAATCACTGCAGGAAGAGCGATTTAAAAAATAAAATAAAATAAAAAATAACAACAAATGCTCTGGATTTTCATTTCCGTTCCACATCATGGATTGCCGTGTTACCTGTTTGACAGTGTGGGCAGTAATCGTTACACTATCAGTGCACTAGAGCAGACATTTTGAAAAGAGCTTTGAAAAAGACGTTATATTGTTTGGAACCCTGCTACTTCCTCTTTAAAGTCTGCATTTTAAATGCTTACAACAATATAAGACAAATACATTTGTCAAAATAATGTAAATCCTTTAAAATATATATTTTTCCAGGATGTTTTGTATCTGAAAAAAACAGCAACAGTATAGCTTGTTTTTTGTTGTTAAAATACATTTTAGTTTCTCCAAGCCATCTGAAATTGTATTTGATTATGTATTTTATGTAACTCTTTCAGTATTACAAAAATGTTTGAAGACAGATAATTAGTTTCATGGGAACTTCATTTGTTTACGCAGTCAAAACCATGTATTGTAAAACTATGGATAATGAAACTCAGGGTACCTGTCTGTCTTTAAATTTGCCTGTGCCACTGTTATGTGCACAGTGCGTATAATGTGTCTTTCCTTTCTCTGTTGTCTGTGCTCTCAGCTGTCATTTCCCTGCAGCAGCAGCACAGGTAGCACAAGCGTGTCAGGAGCCCTGCTGTCTCTGTGTCACCTCAGACCCACCCCCCAGCTCATTCCAGGCACATTAGCATCTGCCACTGCGTCTGTGCTACCCACAGCCCCTGCACTGTCACACCTCAGAGCCGGCCACAAACATATCCTTTGTGAAGCTCGGCTCCTGTCAAAACCCTGTCCTCGCGCTGGGCCTATTCTAATCATTCTGGGGGACTTTAGCAACATAACTACATGTGAATTTGCTGGGGAAAGGATTCCTTTTGGAAAAACACATCTGTAATGAAACCTGAATTAACCAGCAGTCCCCAAATGGACTGTAGAACTGTATCTGTTCAAGATAGGTGGCTGATTATTTGAGGTGCCTATTAATAGCAACCTATTAAAAGTACGCGGTTTTACACAACACAACTTTGAGAGCGTGTCAATGACAAAACATTCTGAACGTTTAAAGCACAACACGTTCTATTATATCAGCTTGTCATCTGGTTTTTATTTAGATTGAATGAGTCCCAATATGTTTCTCAGCGTTAGTGGCTCCCTCTAATCCTGTTACGAGTGTGTTTTCTCTTGCTTTGCTTGCGTACCTGACACAGCAAAGAGAGTGTGATTAGAGATAGCCTCACTTATAAAAAACACTAATAATAATACACTTCATTAGAGATAGCCTCACTTATAAAAAACACGAATAATAATACACTTCATTAGAGATAGCCTCACTTATAAAAAACACAAATAATAATACACTTCATTAGAGATAGCCTCACTTATAAAAAACACGAATAATAATACACTTCATTAGAGATAGCCTCACTTATAAAAAACACGAATAATAATACACTTCATTAGAGATAGCCTCACTTATAAAAACATGAATAATAATACACTTGATTAGAGATAGCCTCACTTATAAAAACATGAATAATAATACATTTGATTAGAGATAGCCTCACTTATAAAAAAACAAATAATAATACACTTGATTAGAGATAGCCTCACTTATAAAAACATGAATAATACTACACTTGATTAGAGATAGCCTCACTAAAAAAACATGAATAATAGTACACTTGATTAGAGATAGCCTCACTTATAAAAACACAAATAATAATACACTTGATTAGAGATAGCGTCACTTATAAAAACATGAATAATAATACACTTGATTAGAGATAGCCTCACTTATAAAAACACAAATAATAATACACTTGATTAGAGATAACCTCACTTATAAAAACTCTAATAATAATAATAATAATAATAATAATAATAATAATAATAATAATAACATGACTACTGCTAATGACAAATCAAACATTTACTGTACATATTAAGGCTATAATTCCATTGAGGGGTTCTGGTGAAGATTGAGAGATGATATACGGTGGATCTCCTGAAATGGGTAAAAATAATCAATATGTTAGAGATGACATGAACACAGAGGGACCATGCCCTGCGTTGTTTATGTCTTTATTGGCAGACTGATTCAGTTACTCAAACCATTGTGTTTTCTGTTCATACCACGCGTGATTGAACATTTACTTATGAAGTCATTTGTTCTTGTTTTACGTATTAAACATTACCGGTGCTGTGAGGAGCTCTGAATTCAAGGCTGGTTGAAGCTGCTATTGGGATGTCACACTGCTGCAAGTTGGCCATTGAAATATGAAAAATAAATGCACTTTGGAAACACGCATACCATGATTTCCATAAAATCTGTATTACTTTCTGAGCTAAAGAGAGATTGACAATGCCATTTATAATCTTCCTCAGCAGCAGGTAGTAACAGGAATGCAATGTTTTGGGGGATGGGGGAGGGTGTCCCTACATGTTAAAAACTACCTTTAGGAAGCGTAAAAAACAAAAGCGTACACAGGGTTTGCTTTCTGAAAAAGGTCAATGCACCAGCAATTAATCTGTGGAAGACTGTAGCAAACAGACGTCAAGCAATAACATTTTAAAACAGACGCTTTTGGATTATTTGAATAACTTCAGCAACGTGAATGCCAGATAGGGAACTTTCTACTGCTGTTGTCTCTGCAGGGTTGGGTCTCTATTGATACAGAGAAAGATTCATTCCTACGAGTGACGCACGCATACTGCGATAAAACAAAGTCTACTGTGCTTTCAACATCACACCTGTCACAGGAATAAACATCAAAACACGTACATGCACACACAACTCACAAAAGAAAATCTCACATGTACGCTGAAATAGCAAAGGCATTCCTTTCATGTCTCTGGACTTTCAGTAAACTGGAAATTCCAGAAAGTTGTGATCCTTTGTGTCTGTCACTGTTTTTGTTTTATTACGACCACAACACAATCGTTTCTTGTGTTCTCAGGAAACATGTATAAACCTTACATAAGCACAAACAGAAAGGGAGCGTCATATATCCCCACAATATCATACTACTAGTAATTGATGCAAAATCATTTGAATACCACGTGTTCTGACATGTGCAACAATGTAAAGGGTGACACAGCAGAATATGAAAAATGTGATGTATGTACAGTATACACAATCACCAAGCCATTATCTCAGCGGATAATAAGAGAGCTGAACTAGTGGAATCTAAGCAAACAACTCCTTCAAAATAGTTTGATTTAAAGAAGGGGCTTCTCTTTGCTAAATCCATGTATCACAGTAGCTACAATGATCATGAATCATAGCCATTTACCTTGTAACACCTTGTAATCTTGTAACAATTGTAAGTCGCCCTGGATAAGGGTGTCTGTTAAGAAATAAATAATAATATGATGGACAGGCTGCAGGTGGTGATTTTGCTCAAGGCAAATTAACTTGTTTAGATACTGTTTCCTGAACTTTAAAAAATATGTGTTTTATTTGTTAAAATAGTGCTGTAAAATATAGAATCTGTCATCTCATGTTTGGAATAGCAAAAATTTCTGCTAACTCTGAATCCTGTAACACAAAATTGTTGAGGTTATAGTTAATCTCTGTACTACCACGTGGTGCAAGAGAAACTGAAACACGAATTCCATTACATTTAGTTGTAAAATATCTGCATAATAAGGGCAAAGTTACGGGAACACTGTCCCCCAGCTCTGGATCTGCATTACACATAACAATGCCCAAGCAAAGGTATGGCTCCAGACCAAGGTGCACAGATGAAAATCAATCCCCATCTGTGTCTGGAGGCTGGTCAGATGCTAAACAATGCTGCAATCCTGCTTAACATAATGTAGTTTGGACTATTTAAGGCAAATTTACTTGTTTAGATGCTATTTCCTTTGGGCCTGGGATTGTAAAATCATCTGGTGTACTTGCAAACTATTCCTGAGCTCTTCTAAGTTACTGAGTGATTTATTGTTCTTAATTTAGTAACTCTTAATGTACACCTCACTGCGTCTGTGCTCTGTGTCTCTCTCCTGTAGCCATCTGAGTGCTTTTTCTTTTTATAACAGGTGTTTAATGAATAAATTACCAACACCTAGTCGGCAATTAGTTCAACGCGCACATTAGCAAAATAGAGGTTTGTGAACAAGAAAAAAAGAAGAGGAAAAGGCATTACACAGCAACCATTTGGAAGGCAGTCTTGTTCCATTCCTTTTTCAGAGGGTAATGTTAATTTTTTTAATGTAAAGCACATTCCTAGAACCTCCTTCGAATGGTCCTATTACTGACTGAAACATCAAAATCTTCTTGCTCCAGTGCAATCGTTTCAGGAGAAGTGATTGGAAATTGATGTTCCCCTAATAGCACAATCCTGCTTTCAAGGTCTTCTGTGTGCCTTGACCTTGCTAGAGAGGTTCAAGAGTTTTGTTCCCCAAAATGCTGCAATGTCTGTCTCACTGCACTCAGAGAAATATTGAGCTTCCCTGCAGTATTCTTTTGACTACATCTATCCTTGTAATTCACAAGGAGGAAGACCTATTGTTTTAGTGGTTGATTGAACATCATTTCGAAAGTTCCATTGGATGTAGGACTAAAATATGAACAATAAATTGCTCAGTACATGCTTTGCAAGGAGAACACTTGATTTTGTAATTTCAGGCTAAATTAAATTCCTTGCTTATCCCTTAGTTTCAAATGATAACAATTTTAAAATCAACATATTTGTCAAAGGTTCAAGTTAATCTTTCCTTCACAGTATGCTGAGGTGGAAATTAAATTGTAACAAGAATACCATCACATGTAATAGGACAATATGTTGATAATAAACTTATTTCTGATAAGAATGGATGTACCTTTTATTGTAAGTTTCTATATTGTTTATGTTACTGTGACCTTAATAGACTTAGCATAACTATAAGACTACAATTTCATTAAACCCTAGGTGTTGTAGATAATTATTAGAGCAAAACAAATGACCAATTTAGCCAAATTTGGCCATTTGACCTAATCATTTGACCAAAAATGACTAATTCAGAAGTGTACCCCTGTCTTGAAGAGTATTGTTCAATGATTTAGCATGAGGGATTGCTTTTTTAAGGTTTTAGCCAGCCTACTCTATATCATTTCCATGCCTGACCTTTCATTTAGTAACACATGGAAAATCAGTAATATATTAACAAAGTAGAATACACCTGCACTCAGTTGTTGTGCTGGGTCTGGAGCAGTTGCTTCCTGTTTTACCCACTCAGACTACTTGCTTACAGAACATCTTGATATGACTGAATAGATACAGGAATCGTCCACTCTTTGAATATGCAAATAAATGGAATTCATACAATATGACCCCCAAGAATATGCAATTGTGACTGCCAAGACTGGTACAGCGTTCAGACAAGCCAGGCGTTTACTACTCCAAATGAATGTAATTGTACTCACTGCTTGTTGTATTGAACCTCATACAGGCAGGAAGCACACAGCCACGAGAAAGCATGCTGGTCCTCTGACCTCGTAACCCACTTTCTGAACTCATTGCGGCCGAGTTCTGGTATTTCACACCAGTGTTTTTTTTTTTAATTTTTCTTCTCTGAGATTTAATAATCGCCCCCCTCTCTCTCTCTGGGGTTTACATTCCATACAGACACAGGGAAGAGGAGGGGCTCACTGCGCACACAGCACCCTGGGTAACCCCATCTCTCTGTGCTCACAGGTTCCGATTGATGGTTTCCATGGTGACTCTTAGCTGGTACAAATTGGATGCTGAACAGGTAGACTGCAGGCAGAAGCATTACTAAGTCAATGGTCTCCATGTTATGAAATATAAATACTGGGATACATACTGTGTGCCTATTACTGTGATAATGATAAAAATGTCACACACTGTACAGTGGAATTAGTCTTTATTTATTTATCATGTACAATATAGACGGCTTCTGTTTTTCGGTTTTTATTAATTGTATTTTTCGGTGCTTATTTTTATCTATTTTCGAGTTTTATGTAAATCGTTTTTTTTTCGGGGCTTTCGTTTTTGATATACTGTATGAAATTTCAGTTTTCGGTTACTTTCCAAAATGCTTGAGCGTTTTTTTCTGTCAAAATATATCTATATATATATATATGTATCTTAACTGTACTACAGCTTTAAATCCCGCTAACAAGCCTCCATTCCTGATTGTAATCTAATTTTAAATCTCGCAAGTGGAGTCTCCAATAGAAATGTAGGAATGTGCTGTCACTCAGTAGCTGGGGTGGGTTTAAAGTATTCAGAATGAATCAATGATAGATGCAGGTCAGGAAGGAGGAACATTGCCCAGCAGCACTGGGAAATGTATTTATTATTATTTTTATAGTAGGTTTTATTTTTTAATGGCAAAAGGATAAAGTCAATGTGAATTGATTAACCATTTCCACAGTTTTTCCGGTGTTTTCCGGTGTTTATTGGCTATCCACTGATTTCATTTTTTTGTATCAGGGTTATTTTATCAGGTTTCATCAGTTAAAACCAAAAATCAGAAGCCCTAAATATAGAATATCTCTCTATATAAAATACTGGGGTTCTTTAAATTTATAAAAATGTTCAAAGAACAAAAAATATTTACAATTTTTTTTTTTTTTACAAAACATCTTGCTTCTCTGTTAGTCAATAAATGTGTGTTTTCTGGATGCCATTGCACAACCACACAAGGCAAATTGGGGAATGAGTTAGGATGGGAATCCCCTGGCACTAATTTAATTAGGGACAGCTGCCTGTAATTAGACAGGCAGGCATTTAAACAGGTCTGTAAGGTTAGTGTAATGTCTGTATGAAGGCTAAGGCCTGAGAAGAGACCTGTGTGGTCAGACCTGAGAAAAGGTCCTGTGTTTAATACTTATATGTGTGTAGTGTTGGTTTGTGGTGACCGGTAAATGGCTTAGCCGTCCGGTTTAGTTAGTGCTCCTAAGGGGAGTTAGGTTTTTGTTTGTTTTGTTTATAAATAAATGTACAGACGCTGCCCTGTTTTAACCCTACCTGGTTTAAAATACTGCTCCTTACACAAGAAGAGAGTGTGAAAGGGCCCAAACGTGGCAAAGCAACCCCTACTTTGTCACAATATATACAAAATGTTGTTCTAAATATGTGTTGCCGTTTTCCCCATATGCATTGAAATAAAGGCTTTGTTGGATATAACATACCTTGCTTATAATGAACCTTTCTTCTGGTCCGAGTGTGGTACATTATAGCAGAGTTTCACTTATATATCTATAACTGACATTCATAGAAACCCGTAATCTTTTCGTGTTCGCTTGGGATTGTCTTGCGAACGACCCCATCGTGATGCAGACAATTCACTTTACCCGAAGCCGATCTATTTAGGTCGTATTTACTTCTTATGGTCAAACCTTGACACATTTGCAGACTGGATTTGCTTTGGTGGTGTGATGCTGGTGCTGTTTTTAACAGCTGTCTTGATGGTCAGAATTCAATGCAGAATGTCTGTAGACCAGTTTATTTTCTTACGTCTGTTTTTACAAGGTCAATCTGAAAAAAACTTGTAATGGCAAACTTGGCAAGTGTAGGACAGCGCGGCTCTCTGCTAGGTGTAGACAAGAGCGCAATTTTGTGCCAGTATTTATCAGCCACCAGATCCCATCGAAGACCCATCAAGTCAGTCACTTGGTACTGCATACATTCCATTTCTAGACTATCCAGAATATTTCCAAGAACAATCTGTGGTAAAAGCATTGCAAGCTGGACGATGTCCGCTGAGCTCGCTGTGCTTTGGCTACTTGGTTGAAGAATACATACTAATTTCAACACAGTATTGTTAATTGGCATATCCTAAATTAGAGCACAATAATGTTGCTGATAATGTTGCTGCTGATGTTGTTGCTTGGAAATCTTGGTTTCACTCCACACTGCTATACTAACAAGGGATTGAGCCCAGACAAAAGAGCGCCCCTACCGGCCACGAGCACCCACTGCAGCACCCAGAGATCCCCCACCCTGGTCCTGACCAGGCCTAGCTCTGGCCTCAGGGAGCTGACAGGAATGTGGAATTGTCTGCAGCATACCATCAATGCGTCTCCGCTGTATTAACCATTGCTTAATGAACGCATATCTGAGCTGACACCTGTGGATGAGTGCACACACAGATCCCCCCAGGAGCTGCTTCAGATACAAATAAGCACAAATCACTTGGGTTTCTGGTGTCTGTAAAGTATTCAGACCTTCCCTCTTTAACTGCGCCAAAAAAGGAGGCACAGCAAGAATATGAACAGCTGGGATGCAGTTGCTAGAGTTCAGAGAGTTTAAAAGGGCAGCTTCAGGGAATGACTATGGTTTGGGACTCCACTCCTTTTTATGTGGACGTGGACTCAGTTGCAGCCATGCTGCTTGCTATCGTTTGGTTGCCTATTAATTAGTCTTGCAGATGGGGCTTGCAGATGCCATAAATCACCTTTCAGGGTAACATTTATTTTTGAGCCAGGTTCTTTATTGAAACATCATGAAACCTGTTAATTGTGCAAAGGTTTTCAGGGGCTTGGCTACTTAATGCAATCATTTTCAATGCTTTGCTTCTGATCAGCAGCTGAGCAAATGTAGGCCAGTGAAAGAAAATCACAGCAAATGAAGTGGGTGTCAGTCATACCTGACACTTTCCTATCGTTGACTTTGATTGTCACCCATAACTATTAAACACTCCGGCCCAAAATTATAAAGGGGAAAAACCAACCGTAAAAAACAACATAATGTACTGTATGTGTTCAGTACGGCCACACTCATCGTCAAAATAACAACCTATTTTATGACAAATTAGGTAAAGCAGGCGATTCCGCAATCAACCAATTTAAATACCCCTCACCACAATTAGCGGTGGAGAATTACACACCTCTCACAATAAATAGCGGGTTTGGGTCAACCCTGTGTGTATAGGCTACACATTCCAAAAGAAAATGAATGGCACACAAAGACCTCAGCCTGGTACTAGCCATGGTGATGTGGATGCTTGGAAGCGAAAACTGAAATTTACCAATATGGAATTGGAGATTTTGGTACAAGCAGGACTTGTAACACATGAAGATGTGTTATAAACTCGAAATACATCACCAGGACAAAGGAATAAAATATGGAATGTGTGGTGGCTTCTTAATAAACAAATGTACCACTTCAGAGTTTGTAGTCTAGGTTGCTTATACATTACAACACATCATCCAGTTACTGTGCTTCGCATATTAGTTCAATTTATTTCATATAGAATAATTCCATGTGTATAGACGTTTCAAACTTCAGAAACAGTAAGTTTTATTTACTTACATCCATGGCAGTCAAACGGGTGGATAATCCTTCCATTGTTCAGCATTATGTTCAACAACAATACAGCTGCATACAAACAGTCTTCAGTTTAACTACGACTAATATCTTCTGAAAGTCGTATGCAGTTACATCTCTTCTATTTCTTATGTTTGCCTGTATTTCTTACTCTATGTGTACATTGCCCCCGCAAATCACGTCTTAATTGCGTGTTTATGCCATTGCGTGTGTTTTATAAATCCCATCCAAGAATTCAGAACCCTCAGCGCCCGTTTTATGATCGTAAAACATGCGCAATCCTTTTATAAATCTGGGCCTCCATATATTTATTTTATTTTAGTGTTTCTTAGTTTGACTTTGGATACCAGTATCTCTGCCCCCTCAGTCATGATGTGCTGTCAGCTCAGCTAGTTTGAAACGACACATAAACTGAAAGTGTTGAACCCTGTTGTATTACTAAAAGAGGGCATGTGCAGAATACTCGTTACTCGTATTGTCTTTAAGAAGAATTTATTGGCTGGTATTCAAGAAATCCATTCATAGCGTGTTGATTTTAAAACAAAAAAAGCTCTCCCACACGGTTCCAACTGAGTACCAATTAATCAATGGCAATTCACTCTCACACAGTCTACGGCCTCAGTACACCAGTATGACAGTAACAATATCAACGCCCCGGATGAGAGGAAAATAATCTTCCAATCGCCTTTTAAACACTCATTGTGGAAGTGAATTGCCATTGATTGGTACTCAGTTGCAAATGTGAGACAGCTTCTTTTGTTTTGAAATGATCACGTTATGAATGAGATTCCAATAAAGAACCCCAGTCAAACATGTACTCTAAAAGGCCAATGATTTATTGAGGTATTTTGTGTCCCTGGGGAAAAAAAACAAACAAAAAAAAGACATCTAAAAGGAGCAATCCTAATTTACCTATTCTAATCATGATATTTAAAAACTGCCGTTTAACAGAAAAGCAAAACTGTCAATATAAAAATAATCAATAACACGTGTTTGTGCAAACCCCACAAAAGCACCTGATACACATCCAGCATGAAAATACCAGCCTTATTAATGTGCTTTATTACTGCATTCAGTTTGAATGAAAAGGCTGCCCTCTTTCTTTATTTGTATCGTGATCCCTGAGCTGAAACAGAGCAGCTTCACTATGTCATCTATAACCAGCTGCTGTGGTAGCAGGGACACTCAGACTGAGTGACTTGACCATGCGTTTGTTTGGGCTTGTGTGTTCCTGCTTCTAACACTGCCTGTGTGTAATGCAAACTAACAGAACTGTAAAACAACAATACAGTAAACAGAAACCAAAAGATTATATTTTATTATATTTTAGTGCAAGTTGAAAATGCGACATCAAATAGTTTGAAGATTACCTATTCAAGGAAACCAATAAATACCGTGGTTCCAAGTGCACTAAATGGAAGCCAAATCCCCCTCACCATCATTCTGCATTCATTTATTTTACCCAGCATAAGCAGCTCTTCAGTCATCTTTTCAGGCTGTCCAGCATGGACCAGCTGAAACCAGCACTCTCAGGCGCCTAGTGTAAGCAGTGCTGGTCTTGCTGGAATTACCATCCAGACTGCATATTCCCTTTGTGTTATCTTCTTTGTGTGTACACTGACAAAGTCACTAGCCATTACTTCACTTACTTTCTCATAAGTTTTAGGTTAGAATTTTGAAGTTATGTCTGTGTATTTACATTGTATTATTATTTGTTTAATACAGAAGGCCGAGATTTCAAGATTGTGCCAGCAGCTCGGAGACCAATGCTCAGCTCTGACAGTGAAGAAGCCAATCAGTCTCCAGACAACCCCACGGCCCAAGGCCGGGTAGCTGAACTGCGGAAGAATTTCAACCATTTACAAGTAACCAGTGGAAAAAACACTCTGTCTCGTGTGAAGCCACCCCTTCCAGCAAAACCAACCACCTTTCAGTTAATGTCTTCAGCTGGATTCAGGTAATTCCAGAGTGATAGCGCAAGCAAGGACTTTATGTACCTTACAAGGTCTGGCTCACAACAGCCAACTGTACAAGGGAACAAATGTGTGTATCTGTGGATTTACTGCCTTCACAGAGAAAGAATATGCAATAATGAGGGCCAACCACTGTGGGGAAATGGAGGCCAACTGTGGGGGAATGGAGGCCAACTGTGGGGGAATGAAGGCCAACTGTGGCTTCTTGTCTGTCTATACTGGGCCCATTTCACAAAGCTTAACACATCATTTATTTAAAGAAAGTCTATTTTATTGATAACATTAATTGTTTTAGACTGTTGCTAGAAGTTTCAAGAGTATTACTTTACATTTGATGTCTTCTATGTTGAATCTCGTGGTGTATTTTTCAGCATCGTTCGGTTACAAATCCTATTTCCTATACCAGCGCAGCTGAATGACAGCTGAGGAATGTCTGATTTATGACCCACGATCTGTGAATAAAAATATCAAAACAATCTGGATGATGTTGAAAAATACATAATCTAAAATAAATGATATGTCAATGTCTGTAATCCACAGGAGAAATGATTGCTCAAGTGATGTGTTTCTTGTAAAAACTACACTTTAAAGGGTTGGAAATTGGGTCCATTGTCTTGTTCTGGTGTTTTTGTGCTATTGATAATATCATTCACTTCAGATGTGCAGATCTAATTTAAAGCACATAAGAGGATGTTCTGTTCTGTCTGTAATTTCACTTCAATGTTCCCTTCCAATCTGCGAAGAGTCCGGATATGTTGTTGTATTGTAAGCACCCTCCCTGTGTGTCTAAATGCCTGTTTTTATTGCAACCAAAGCGGTTGCTGCTTGCGACAGATGTGAATGCGCTGGTGGAAGGATTAGCACACTGTTATTATTGAAAGCCTTCTTGTAATAATGGCTCAGGGTCTTTTCTGTTTTGCACTCTCTCTCTTTCTACTCCTGGGGGTAAAGGTCACCTCCCCAGGGAAGCACCAAATACATTCTGAGCACCAAAGAACAGGCCCAGCTTTCAGGAAGCGTGAGCAAATTAAACCAGCTGTCCACAGCGGCGGTCACCGTGGAGACAAGAGAGGCAGAAACTGAATACTATATAGTGAGCCCTGAACACAAGAGACAACACAAATCTGATCTGAAACAAGGTAAAGGGACAATACATAAGCACTGTGCAATGCATGCTCCTTAATTACAAACAAAGACTGCAAACATGTGCAGGTATGAAAGTAATGATAAAGATTTTCAAATCCATTTCCTTATATCCTATTGACATATGTAAGCAACAAAGTGGAAACAAGTCTAATTACAAAGTTGCTTACAAATTTAAAGCACAAAAATGGCCTTTGTTTTCACCCCTTTCAAGGACATGTAGCTATTAAACCAATTGAATGTTGATTCTGAAGTCTGTTGCTCTAACATTAGGATTTGTACATGTTTTCTCTATTGCATATTCTAGCTGGCTGCCATTTTGCTATACGATGAAGCAGGAGGGGTCAGCAGAGTTGAAAGGTCACAATATTTGAAATATGAACTAAAATTGGCAGAACCACACAGGCTTGCAAGAAGCCATTTAGAATGAGCAATAAATAAAATGACACAAATAAAAACATCAGGTGTCAGAATGATTACAAGCACTATAAAGTATTTTTCTTCATTTAAGGCAATTCTACAGTGCAAAACTGCTCAGGTCTAGCTTCATCTGAGCAGCTACTGCACAGAACAATGTATGTGCCCTGTACTTGCCGTATAAATGTGAGGGGTGCTCTGATATTTTCTCAGCAATTCCCTTTGAGAAAACTTATGTTGTTTGGCATTGATTAAATTGAATAAAACATGTTGGTTACCCGACACAAAACAAGCAGCCCTCGGTTGAATCACAATCAATACCAGTCTTACAGTGGATTTAATATAGCACCTGTTGAGATCAACCTGATAGATTTAACAAATGTTATTATTTGTCATACCTTTCATTTATCCTTTTGATATGAAATCGTTCTGATTTCACTTTCCTTAGAATTGCGTCATCTCTCTGCAGTGAAATTGATTGGTACTCATCTGTAAGGCGAGGATGGCAGCTTTTCATGCACATTAATTAATAGGTTTGTTTGGTTTGATTTAAACCTGCTGACATGTTTTTTAAAGGGAATTACTGAGTAGTAAATATGAATGATACATAACAGTACCACACTGTCTGTGACCAACGCACTGTTTGCCAACTGTCTAGGGTTATACATGAATGATACGCTGCGTGCAATACAAGGTAACAGTGCCACACTGTCAGTGACCAACACACCTGTCTGCCAAGTGTCTAGGGTTATACTACTGAGAGCAGGGAAGGGCCAGGTTGCCAGGTTCAACCCTTTTAAGTGTTTGTTTTGCTGCCACACCTGAAAATCTATTAGTGGCCAGGTGTTACACAAAATTAGAACTGGAAATATCTTAAAAGGAAACGACAAATTGTAAATAATGTTTTTGTTGGTTTTATGTTGTAAATATTTTATTGTGTTCATTGTACACTTTTTATAATCTAGAAATGGAAGAATGGGTTAGAGTTAGCTATAGAAATATAAACTGTACTGCCACCACATGCTGCCTTGCAAACACCATATAGCGTTGTTATATATTTTACTTATGCACTCCACCAACCAAATAAAAACATGTTTGTGTACCTTGTGCTTTAAAGAAATGTTTCTTTAATTTGTCTTAATATTTTGGTGAGAGTCTCATGAGAGGCAAAGGACAACGGCACTATCGACATCCAGGTATCATGAGAGCCTCCCCTCACAGCTCTGTAAACTCAATCCTGCCTTGAACACTCTCTGCCTCATAAGAGCCTCCCCTCACAGCTCTCTAAACTCAATCCTGCCCTGAACGCTCCCTGCCTCATGAGAGCCTCCCCTCACAGCTCTGTAAACTCAATCCTGTCCTGAACACTCCCTGCCTCATGAGAGCCTCCCCTCACAGCACTGTAAACTCAATCCTGCCCTGAACACTCCCTGCCTCATGAGAGCCTCCCCTCACAGCTCTGTAAACTCAATCCTGCCCTGAACGCTCCCTGCCTCATGAGAGCCTCCTGCACAGCTCTGTAAACTCAATCCTGCCCTGAACACTCCCTGCCTCATGAGAGCCTCCCCTCACAGCTCTGTAAGATCAATCCTGCCCTGAACACTCCCTGCCTCATGAGAGCCTCCCCTCACAGCTCTGTAAACTCAATCCTGCCCTGAACACTCCCTGCCTCATGAGAGCCTCCCCTCACAGCTCTGTAAACTCAATCCTGCCCTGAACACTCCCTGCCTCATGAGAGCCTCCCCTCACAGCTCTGTAAACTCAATCCTGCCCTGAACACTCCCTGCCTCATGAGAGCCTCCCCTCACAGCTCTGTAAACTCAATCCTGCCCTGAACGCTCCCTGCCTCATGAGAGCCTCCTGCACAGCTCTGTAAACTCAATCCTGCCCTGAACACTCCTTGCCTCATGAGAGCCTCCCCTCACAGCTCTGTAAACTCAATCCTGCCCTGAACACTCCCTGCCTCATGAGAGCCTCCCCTCACAGCTCTGTAAGATCAATCCTGCCCTGAACACTCCCTGCCTCATGAGAGCCTCCCCTCACAGCTCTGTAAACTCAATCCTGCCCTGAACACTCCCTGCCTCATGAGAGCCTCCCCTCACAGCACTGTAAACTCAATCCTGCCCTGAACACTCCCTGCCTGCCATTCACGCTTGTCCTCTCATGCGGAGACGGACAGTTTTTCAATTGTAGGTCCACTGGGGGCTAGTTTGAAAGCAAACATTTTCACTGAAGGACTCCAGAGGGGAATGGCATGAGAGGATAATGACTCCAGACCTATTGATCATCTACTGTATCCTGATCAAATAAAGGGTCTTTTTAATCATTTCTGCTGCATATAGTCTGTTCAACAGAAGTAGATCAGCATGCAAATGCAGAGAGTTAGGTGAACTAAAACAACCAAATAGGTGTAGCTGTTTAACTGCCTGTTTGTTTGTTTCAAATGGAAATGTAAGCGCTGTGGTGTAAATGGGAGGGTCAGTTCTCCCCCTAGTGGACAATAGTTAAACAATATTCATCACAAATACAGATAACAGGATCTATTAACAAAGGATTAACTCATGAGTCATTTAGAGTATGTTTTTTTTAAAGGTTCTTTCCTTGTGAATGATGCCCAATGTTATTACTTCAAGTGAAATGTCATTTTAAATACAAAATAATGAAAATATACATGCTGGTCAAGGAACACCACACCCCCGTTCTTAATGGGCTTGCAGAAAGTTCTGCTATGTTGAACAGACTACACTAAAAATCCATTTTACCTGCAAGTTCATGTAAATATAGTTGTTTTGTTCATGTTATTATCTGTCTCAGTCAGTTATGCATTTAGTAGACTCGGTAAGTTTCCATATATTACTTTAGACAAGTGTTTTTTTCTAAACCTGAATACGATGCTGGTTTTTTTCCTGGTCTCTGGTTTAATGTAGTGTTGATTGTTTCATTTGTCATTACCTGGAAGTTGGAACTTGATGAGCATACTCATTTAAAAAGGATCAAACAAGTGAAAATAAACACAACACCTGCTGATCCCTGTGTGCATGTGTATTCAGTGTAGATGAGGACATTACAGTGGAGTGAATGCTAAGTTCCTTGGGCAAAATAGCATCCTGAGGCATATGAGCAGAACAGAAATAGAGCAAGCATGACAGGACTGTTCCTCAAATGAACAGCACGGAAAGGCAAGCACTACGTTATAGCTGTACGGTCACAATTCTGTCAGTCCCTGTGAGTTTGTCTATGCAACAAGGTGCTTATTTGTGTGCTATGGGACTTCAATAATTACAACTGAGTCAACATTTCAATGAATTCCAATGCATTCCAATGGGAGATTTGGACAATTAGGAATATGTCTTTTATTTTAGATTATACTAACCATAGTAACATGTTTAGAATAAAGTACATTATATTGCATATAGAGCAACTCAAAAATATATTATACATTATCTTTCAGTGGGCACTTTCTTTTTCTCAACGATTACCTATATATATACAGAAAACAAAACTAGCCCTATATAAAATCCTATCCTGTAATCAAACAGAAAAAAATGGATGCAGTCAATAAAGCTATGTTACATTTACATTTACAAGCTAATAGCCATCAGAAAGATTGAAATCTTTTGTAGGACTGTAGGTAAAAACATCTAACCTCTAACCAACAAAACTACAAGGGCTTTTTTTTCTTTTTTTTTTTTTTTTTTAATCTTTGGGAACAAATGTGCTATATGTCCTATCATACAGGTAGGTGTCCATTTATTTGCCAAAGTGTGTTTACTACCAGATCTAGGCTTTTTTGTCATGCCTACCTGTTTGATATTGTAGATTACGCAAATGTGATGAAACATTTAACTAATATTCATGAAAAAGTGCTTTCCAGTGTCAAATGCAAATTGCCGACCTGCCGACTGTATTCTAGCAGTGGCGTGCTGTCTGTGT
This sequence comes from Acipenser oxyrinchus oxyrinchus, assembly GCA_030684275.1. Taxonomy (NCBI): domain Eukaryota; kingdom Metazoa; phylum Chordata; class Actinopteri; order Acipenseriformes; family Acipenseridae; genus Acipenser; species Acipenser oxyrinchus. Next base: position 15,538,978 of record CM060268.1, read on the forward strand.
TTGCAAGAACCTTTATACAGTCTGCTATTTAGTACAACAACAGGTACTCCTCCCGTTTCCACGAGCATGAACAATGGACTGACGTCAGAGCAGAGCTCCATACCACACGCGACTGTTTAAACCCTGTTCTTTTTGTTATCACAGCATGGATTTACAAAGTGCTGGGTCAGCATGCGCAAGATTATTCATTTGACACAAATGATTTAAATTAGCAACATGTGCATTTTGTTTTATTAATGTGTTTTTATTTATAATTTTAGAGCCCCCAATTTTTAACCCCCGATTTTCTCCCAAATTTAGGATGTCTAAATATTTTTTACTCTCAACGCAGCAATTCCCCACACAGCTCAGGAGAACGAAGGTTCAGTGGGCGTCCTCCAATCCCACTACCAAGCCAGCTTCCTCTTATAGACCCAGGAACTCAAGCGCAGATGTCAGTGAGTTACAGACCTCTGGAAAACAAAGGCCAGCCCTGCAGGTGTCTGTCTGAGCTCACCAGGTGCCTGGCTGGCAGAGCCCACTGTAGCGCGATGAGGGGAAACAGTCCCTGTCGGGTTTGCCTGTCGGTTTCACCACAGCTAATTTTACACTCCCTCAGGAATCTCCAGCGAAGACCGGTGACTTCACACGGCCAAGTCATAAACCTGTGCTCCCCTGACTGTATGACTCACCCTGCACACCACGCCACATGCAGAATATTTTGTTATTCCTCAAGCCATGAATTAAATGTATTTATATCTTTGTATGCATCTTCTTCAACATCAGTCAAATATTGTTGTATTTTGTGCATGTTGCTGAAAACAATAAACTATAATATAAAACTGCATATTAAAACTTAGGCAACATTTCTGAATAATTGTAGCTCCCACTATATATTATAATGTTTCTGCAGCTACTAAAAGAGTGTCCCAACACTAAATGACTGTGGCTTTCCTCATAGTTAACCCAATTAAACCTCCTCCTGATGCCGCTCAGGATGACAGGATAAAACGCTTCAGAATGTCAGGAACAGACGGCTATAGTGTGCACACCACAGATACCAGGATGTGAAAGAAAGGGCCCGTTGTATGCTGAGAGACAGCAGCACTGTTCTCTTCTTGCGGATGTCTGAAAATGGGTCTGGCAAGGACCAGAGCTCGAGCCTGACTGAACTAAAGCAGCCAGGCAATTTAACAATTAAACACAGTATTACAGCAAGAAAAGATCAATTGAGTGCGGAACAGAAAGAGCTCCATGTGACAGACTCCAGTGTCTGCGTGACAGACAAAGCCCAGGGCCAGCGCACGCCTGCTGTGTGTCTCAGTACACGATTCAGGGCAGAAGGCTGCAAGTGAGAAGAAAACTATTAACCCTTTCCGAACTTGGAGATTCTATCTGCTAGTACTAAGAAAAATAATGAAGTTAATAATGAGAACAAAAAATAAACAAAACAGTTGAGGAGCATTTTGTTCAACACCAGAAAAAGAAGTTTGTGCACAATTCAACTGTGAGTAAGGTAAGCTTTGAAATTGCAAGATTTCAAAATCGCACCGGTACTATCACCAGGTGACAGTGAATGAGAAAGTGTGCTGATAGATATTTTAAAACATAACTATGTGTGTTACCAAACAGAATAATGCGTGCAGTAAAGACATATAATTGAAGTTAATCAAGTCCTGCAGCTCTAAATCAACTGGCAACCCTCACAACTTTGGTCCACTATTGTTTTCCTTAAATAATTGTTGTATTCCTTTGCCTTGTCTTTTTCTACATTTTGAAATCTGAACTCTTTTATAAATTACCAGAGTCTGCTTTGTGATCGGGGAGAAAATACAGGCAAAAAAAGAGTTTAAACAAAACAACTTTTGCATCGTTCATTGCTTCTACTGTCCTGTGGGTGCTTCAAAACAATATTTATAATCCATGGCTGATATTTAGCCATGTGTTTAAAATAAACCACAAGGTGAAGCAAGTGAGATGGAGCCCCCTGTTTAAATGTAGGCGTGACCCCAAATACTGCATCATCACAATATCATGTGCTACAGTCGCTGCATAGGCTACCCTACATTCAAGCGCTTTTTTTCTCACATTGCCATGCAAATGAAGGGAAAGGCACTAACACATGACAAGGTATATGCGGTGTGACGTCGGGCACGAGTCGAAGCCTCTTCTCTGCCTCAATCACATAAACCTCATCAACACCACTGGAACACTGCTAGCCAGGTTTTAAAGGTGCCAGTATCATGCAATGTTAGTGCTAAGCAATGATTGTAAATGTAGCAATGAGCGCAAAGGCAAAAGCAAGGGCAGACCTTCTAAATGAAATAATGAAATAAATCCATGTCATGGCACGCCACCATGAGAAACACCTCACAGACTTTCTGAATGAAATAAATCCATGACATGGCACGCCACCATGAGAAACACCTCACAGACTTTCTGAATGAAATAAATCCATGACATGGCACGCCACCATGAGAAACACCTCACAGACTTTCTGAAGGAAATAAATCCATGTCATGGCACGCCACCATGAGAAACACCTCACAGACTTTCTGAAGGAAATAAATCCATGTCATGGCATGCCACCATGAGAAACACCTCACAGACTTTCTGAATGAAATAAATCCATGACATGGCACGCCACCATGAGAAACACCTCACAGACTTTCTGAATGAAATAAATCCATGTCATGGCACGCCACCATGAGAAACACCTCACAGACTTTCTGAATGAAATAAATCCATGTCATGACACGCCACCATGAGAAACACCTCACAGACTTTCTGAATGAAATAAATCCATGACATGGCACGCCACCATGAGAAACACCTCACAGACTTTCTGAAGGAAATAAATCCATGTCATGGCACGCCACCATGAGAAACACCTCACAGACTTTCTGAAGGAAATAAATCCATGTCATGGCATGCCACCATGAGAAACACCTCACAGACTTTCTGAATGAAATAAATCCATGACATGGCACGCCACCATGAGAAACACCTCACAGACTTTCTGAAGGAAATAAATCCATGTCATGACACACCACCATGAGAAACACCTCACAGACTTTCTGAAGGAAATAAATCCATGACATGGCACGCCACCATGAGAAACACCTCACAGACTTTCTGAATGAAATAAATCCATGACATGGCACGCCACCATGAGAAACACCTCACAGACTTTCTGAAGGAAATAAATCCATGTCATGGCACGCCACCATGAGAAACACCTCACAGACTTTCTGAATGAAATAAATCCATGTCATGGCACGCCACCATGAGAAACACCTCACAGACTTTCTGAATGAAATAAATCCATGACATGGCACGCCACCATGAGAAACACCTCACAGACTTTCTGAAGGAAATAAATCCATGACATGGCACGCCACCATGAGAAACACCTCACAGACTTTCTGAAGGAAATAAATCCATGTCATGACACGCCACCATGAGAAACACCTCACAGACTTTCTGAATGAAATAAATCCATGTCATGGCACGCCACCATGAGAAACACCTCACAGACTTTCTGAAGGAAATAAATCCATGTCATGACACGCCACCATGAGAAACACCTCACAGACTTTCTGAATGAAATAAATCCATGACATGGCACGCCACCATGAGAAACACCTCACAGACTTTCTGAATGAAATAAATCCATGACATGGCACGCCACCATGAGAAACACCTCACAGACTTTCTGAATGAAATAAATCCATGACATGGCACGCCACCATGAGAAACACCTCACAGACTTTCTGAATGAAATAAATCTATGACATGGCACGCCACCATGAGAAACACCTCACAGACTTTCTGAAGGAAATAAATCCATGACATGGCACGCCACCATGAGAAACACCTCACAGACTTTCTGAAGGAAATAAATCCATGTCATGGCACGCCACCATGAGAAACACCTCACAGACTTTCTGAATGAAATAAATCCATGTCATGGCACGCCACCATGAGAAACACCTCACAGACTTTCTGAATGAAATAAATCCATGTCATGGCACGCCACCATGAGAAACACCTCACAGACTTTCTCAAGGAAATAAATCCATGACATGGCACGCCACCATGAGAAACACCTCAGATGCATTTTTCTGAACAATTCCCTTAATTTCTTTATACCATTAAAATGGTTGCCTTTGCCCTCGCACCTGTATTTTTAAGTGATTGCAGCAAATAAAATAATTCCTTAAAATATTTCCTGCTGTACACTTCCATTCACTGAATAGGTCTGAAATATGAAGTTTTGAAAGAAGCACAATAGCACACGTGCATTTTCTTTTTAACTACACCAGGTTTACAGTAGCAGGTTCTAGCAAGCTCTCCGTGCACATACAGGGCATAGCATTGCCATTCACCAACTGGCTGCTTCACACTAATACATGATATGCTTTGCAGCCAGATACATTTATTTATTTGTTCATTTTAATTTACAGTGCTCAATAATTTAACCCTTTATCTTCTCCCCAATTTAGAATGTCCAGTTATATTTCCTCAGTTCCCCACACAGCTCATGAGAAATGAAGGTTCAGTGGGAGTCCTCTGATCCCACGACCCAACAACCAGACTCTGAAGGACAACAGCCTCCTAAAAATACAGTTTGAAATGGAGGGGAAGAGTACAAACAGAAGTGTAAATATGAATTGTCATTATGCAGCAAATAAATAAACTAGCTGTTCAATACACTATGCAACACATTTAACTATACAGTATGCAACACATTTAACTATACGATATGCAACACATTTAACTATACAGTATGTAACATACTTAACTATACAGTATACAACACATTTAACTATACAGTATGTAACACATTTAACTATACAGTATGCAACACATTCAACTATACAGTATGCAACACATTTAACTATACAGTATGCAACACATTTAACTATACAGTGCGTAACATTTAACTAAATCTATGTCCATGGTAAACCAGGTAAACTGTTGGAAATCGCTTAATGAAAGCTGTATATTTCAGCATAATGCAGCATGTTAAGTTTTGAAGACAGCTACTGGAGCAGGGAGAGAGGGAGGTGTGATAGCAATTGATGCTGATGCTGACATGAGAATGTATATATATATATTGTGAACAATTGCGCCACACACGGGTTCGTGCCCTTTAAAATTATGACCCAGCACACAGCAGAAATGGATTTTCTAGCGCAGTTGCGCTACTTTTTTAATAAACACAAAAACAAACACAAAACAAAAACCTAACTCCGTTTTGGAGTACTTACTACACAGGTTATTCCCTGACTAACTTGCAGGACGGCTAAGCCGTTTACCTGGCACACAAACAAACCCCCACAGGTTTACTCAGCACTTACTCTTGTATGACTGCTCGGAAGCAGAGCACCTCTCTTCTGCTTCCTCCTACTCAGCAGCCCTGAGCAGACTGACTGCTCCTCTTAAATACCCTGCACCTGGTCCCAATTTAACAATAGCTACCAGGTGCAGGGGATAATTAAATAAAACAATTAAATTAAACAATAAAACAATTAACAAAACTAATTAACAGAATCACAAAACAATTAAACAAAAGGTGCCATTTCTCTCTTCAGGGAGGTTTTAACCCCCTCCCTGCTGTCTCACACAACCCGCTGCCTTACAATATATAGCATGAAGAAAATCTTGGGGTCCCGACCAAGTCCTGCACAGCTATTCTGCAGCTCTAGTCTGCATGAGCTCACCATGTGCCTGGCCGTTAGGGACATCTGTAGCATGATGAGGATAAACAGTCCTTGCCTCTTTGCCTCCCTAACCCACGGGAGCGCCAGAGCCAATGCGATGCTACCTCTAGAATCCCCAGTGAAGACCGGCAACTTCACACAGCCAGGACGTGAACCTGCACTCCCCTGACTGAATGACTCACCCTGCACACCACACACCTGTGCTTTTACCAGGGAGACTCTCGGGGACCCCCTCCAGCGACATGTTTTGACACTGAATGACTCACCCTGCACACCACGCACCTGTGCTTTTACCAGGGAGACTCTCGGGGACCCCCTCCAGCGGCATGTTTTGACACTGAATGACTCACCCTGCACACCACGCACCTGTGCGTTTATCAGGGAGACACTTGGGGATACTGCTAAAATGACCTACGAAGTGAAACATACCAGACAACCTGGACAAAAGGCAGGAAACTGTTTTTAACTTAGTGTAGTTCCAGATAGCAAAACTGCACATATGAGTGCACAACAGGTTAGGATTATTGTGGAATTGTTGTGATTTAACATTATCATTGCAAATCTACCTGTGTGTCTATATCGTGTTGCATTCACAATATTGGCAGGGAATGTTTTGAATAGTGGCGTGTTTATTTTTGTTTACCATGTATTGACCTCGTTCATAACCCTCCTTAGACATCAAAGCAGTACAGAAACTCCTTTCCCAACATACACTGTAACAGCTAAAATACCAGTCAGTTAGCTCTCGTTTCATACTTCTGTCTACACTAAATCCTGCTGAGGTTTAAATGGAACATTGGCATACCATTTACCTTGCATCAAAGTCTATTACTGTAACAGCTGTACAAGTTTAAGATGGTCATTCAGCTCAATATTTAAAAACACTCCTATATTTCATTTGTTACCTGATCATTTCATCCCCAAATGAAACATGGTTAACATTGCAATGAACTGATTGAATCCCAACCCTCTTCCTACCAGTTGCTTGCTAAATATCTTGTATCCCTGAATGGATAAGGATCTGCTTCAAATATAGGCAAATGTATCCCATTTCTAGGAATGACTGGGGGTGAGCACTTATTCAATCCCAATCAAGCCCTAAGTATTGTGGTGCCTCTGAACAGATAATAATAGGAACATCATAGGATCTTAAAACTTTGTCAAGTTGGGACTTAAAGCGACCCAGGGATTCAGCATTAACATGGCTGGGTACCATTCCATACCCACCACTCTGGCAGCGGTTGACCATTTAAAGTCTTGTGGCAGTTCCAATATTTTATGATTTAGCTTGGCGTTACCAAATACGACTAACGGAGGCGGAGTATGGCGACAGCTCCAGGGTCTAGGTAAAATCAACAACACATGCCACCCACCAGCTCCAGGGTCTAGGTAAAAACAACAACACATGCCACCCACCAGCTCTGAGCTCTAGGTAAAATCAACAACACATTCCACGCACCAGCACAGATATTTTCATGTGGGTGCTGAATTGGGTTTTAATACTTTATGCTTGACAACTTGCATGGCAAAATCTGGATTAATATAATATAATAACTTTAGTATTATGATCATTTTTAGAATTGGAGATTACTGTTCATTTATTTATGTATTTATTTATTTATTGCATTTATATAGCGCTTTTTATACAAAAGTATCGCAAAACACTGTACAGTACACTGTGCAGAAAATAAGATAGCATGTCACACATACAACTGCCACAATCAGACCATTTAAATGACATATTTAAATAACAGTATACACATAATACAAAAGTAGCAATTTTAAAGTTACATTAAAACCCACTAAGATAAGAAAGCCATTTTATAAAAGTTTTAAGTCTTGACTTGAAAAACTGTAAGGGTCCCAGCTTCCCTGACAAACGAAGGCAGAGAATTCCATAATTTCACAGCTCTACAAGAAAAAGCCCTTCCTCCCGTGTTGCTTTTGTTGACTCTAGGAATAACCAGCAGCCCCGCATCCTGTGATCTCAGAGTGCGGTTTGGAAGATACGGGGT